>JBBPTT010000066.1:0-48704 GCA_038094175.1 Boletellus aff. lepidospora
TTTGTCTGCTTTAATTTCAACAAACACCCAACTACCCAACAAGTCAGTAAACATTCTTCCGATTTCCCAAGCACTAGACCGAGTCCGGCCTGCGTCAAGCTCACCAATGTTCACAGTCGTCTTATCGATCGATTGGACCAACGGAAGGCCACTTGCAAGCAGATAGCAACGCCGTCTTCTGGCAGCGCCCTCTCATAACCGAGATGGAAAGCAGCGAAACAGGTGACTGGTGGACACGCTGAGGCCTTGAGGCAGGGAAAATCGGAACCATCGCCAGCTTGTACCTGGCGTCAGCCTGCTCCCTTTCGACCTACGGAGAACCGACCTTGAATTAGGCTATCGCTTCTTGACTTCGGGGCTACTCCTCGTCACATCGTTCCCGTGAGCGCAATTTACTATTATCGGCGCCAGGTCCAGCTGAAGTAATTTCGCAGTGCTCTCCCGACACAAGGCCACCATGTTAAGCAAGCGAGACTCGGAGTGAGCACAACATCAAAGTAGTAGACTTCTCAGACCAACATCCCTCTTGCTGTCAACAGACGAGTGTACAAGGTTGCATTGTTTGGTGTCACGGGCTGTGGAAAGAGCTCAATCGTTAACCTTCTTGCTGGAAGGCCGGTTGGGAACGTGTCCACGGGTGTGGAAGCCTGTACCAGGCGGGCCCAATGGTACCCGGTTTCACTTGGAGAGAAGACCTTTCGAATATGGGATACGATGGGGTTTAACCAAGCCGAAACAAAGGACATCGATCCCCTCTCCCCTTATGAACAGGCGCACGCTCTTCTGCAGAACCTACAAGATGGCGTCGATCTCATTCTGCTCTGTGCTAGGAAGGATGGGATCAACGCTTCGCTCCGTAGGCTTTATTGGTTACTGGATAGCTTTTTCTTTGGTGGCAGAGCACAGATCGCCCTGGTCTTGACCCACTTTGATACACCCGACGATGGATGGTGGGACCGCAACAGGCACATTATTGCACAGAGATGCGATATCCCTGTCCAATTTCTCCCACACGCATGCATTACCACTGTCCGGAGCGAGCTTTCGCAATCTGATTCCACCTATGGTCAATCCAGACAAGCGCTGAGCGCGCTGCTGCAAGAATATGCTGTCACTCCTACTCCATTACGTCTAGATCTCTCATCGGACGTCGCAAGCGCGGCAGCCGTAGAAAGCTTGCAGAGTCACTGCCAGCTGAGCAAATTCAATGCAATAGTCTTGGTGGACAAGTTTGGGTCACCGAAACGATCCTTTCACGCGATCCTCTTTGGAGAGGCAGGCGCCGGAAAAAGTTCGATCATCAACCTCATCGTCGGCAACTCGGTAGCAGACGTCTCCTCTAGATTCGAGAGCTGCACGCTGGATTTTTGCAGTTACGAGATCAACACAGGACTGCACCAGTTCCTGGTCTGGGACACGATCGGGTTCAACGGGATCCATGGCGGACAGGACGTGTCTGCCAGGGCCTTGGAGAATGCTGCCCGTCTGGTTCGCGATCTGCACCAGAGGGGGGGTGTCGACCTGCTCGTGTTTTGCAAAAAATGGGGCCGGCTCTCGGCCTCGGAGTTGAACTGCCTTCGACTCTTTCAAGAGTTCCTCTGCGAACGCCAGATCCCGGTTGCGTTCATCATCACGCACCTTGAATCTCTCAACCCCATGGAGAAATGGTGGGAGACCAACGGGGAGAGCCTTGTTAAAACCTGCAACCTGAAGGCAAGCGAAGTGGCTGGGCATGCGTGCATCACATCAGCACCAGACGACCCAGACGATCAGAGGCTCCGTGACAAACTGTCGCTGTCCAGGACACTGGTTCAAACGATGTTCGAGGATTCAATCTCTTATGGGAGTGCCTTTAACAAAGACGAGGGAATCTGGGTCATGTCGTTCTTGAAGAAGCTTGTAGGTATGGTTCGAGTTGGAGGGTCGGGCAGAAAGGACAGGGTATCCGTCAAGAATCTCATGGGCCGTTGTGGGCTGACCAAGGAACAGGCCAATGAATTGATCAAGTTGCTACCCCCACGAGGTCAGCTGTCACGTCTTGTGCTGTCGGTTCACAGCTGACCAGCAAAAGTAGCTTCTTGACATCGATTCCGACTTTTTATGCACCACAAACGGACGTTGTCTGGTATTATCTGATAAACTATGGTTTTATACTCCACTGCGTTGGGGTACAGAACGTCATGTATGCACCGAGGCAATCATGAAATAGATTATGGGCTTGTGCAGCGACGTATCACTAAAAGCCCCCGGGTCCCATTTTGACGTTTCCAGGAGGATGAGCCTCCCCCCGGGTGTTCAAACAGACGTGATCGGCAAATCCAACTCGGGCGTTGTTATTCAGGACCTCGACATTCGTCTCCTACCACTTCTTGGATCGATCCGTGGTAAAATTTGACGCCGCTGACCAGGAACGTCTCCGACGCGCATGGGTGCGTTACCGGTCACGGGGCATGCAATGGAGGCCGTTATCACTGCAATTCAAGTGCCCCAGCGAGGACAAACAGGCATTCGGTTGTTGCGTTGTCGCCTTGTCGCCCATGTCCTTCGGCAAGGAAGCTGAATGGTGGTAAGCTCGACGGACCGCTAGTTGACGGGGGGAAACCACACCATGTGCCTTTTTGGTCGAGCCGAAGTGGCTGGATGTAACCCTCGGCTGTTCCGCAGATTGGCGTGGCCTGTCCGACAACCGTGACGTAAAAAATCTGGCGTGTGACCCACGAAATCGCGCCCAGAGTGACGGGCCCATCCGACGAGCATGTTGATGGGCGCGCCTTTCTTGCCGATGCCAAGGGGATCCGAGAACGAGAGACGTCTGCCTCGCATTTTCTCCACTTGAGTCCCCGGTGTAGCATCAGGACGTCCGGCCTTTCCGAGTGGTCGAGGGCGCAGAGGATGACTTGCGGCAATTCAGGAAACGACAGAAACCAAGGAAACACCGACGTACGGCACCCAAGAGAGACACGTTTGGACAGGGCCCATCGGACAGAGGGAATCCAGCCACTGGAGCGTGGTGGCGCACACAGGTCTGCCAGAGAGAAGCACAACCCGAGGCTCTGTGAACGAGGCCTGCGTTGGACGAGTCCCCGCCTCCGAAATGAGCACCAGTCCCCACAGAAGATTCCGATGCAACGTGTCGGAAGCATTCATCCACTCTCCCTGCGAATCGCAGCGGCAGCCCTGGACGGTTCGATCCCTGCACGGCCATGCGGCTGCAGCACACACCAGGCCCGTTGGCAGACGATGCCCAGCCTCGGTGTAAGAGACGGAAGCCAGGCAGCGGACGGAGTCGGTGTGGATGGCATCGCGCGACTCAGACCGTAGATAAGAGCGAAGCCCCCCCGTTTTTGAGTTGCCCAAATGCAGGCAGGGGAGTCTGAAAAATGAGGCCACTATAAGAACCTGGTCGAACCTTACTCAGCGCTCCGCATCGCTCTCTCTCCCGACCCTCTCCAGTCATGGGATCCAAGCTGTATGTTGGGTGAGCCTACCACAGATCGGTCGCCAGATCGCACTCCGCTCACCCATCGCCCGCAGAAATCTGAGTTGGAGTACGACAGACGACAGCCTGAGAGAGGTGGGTCATCGCATCTCTCCCTGCCTCTGCATGGCTCACGCGATCCATCGGCTCTCGATGAACGCACAGGCATTTTCTCAATACGGCCAGGTCACTGATGTGCGCGCTCCTGTCATGGAATCTCCCCATCGTTGCACGATCGATGGGTCGAGAGTCCCTTTCTATCCATTGTCTTGCTGAAAAAAAAAATCTTTTGTGCATGTCTCGATAACACGTCCGCTTCGGCCTGGATGGATGCAATGTCCCCCTCTCCCCTCTTCCAAAAAAAAACAGTCCATTGTGATGAAAGATCGGGAAACCGGCCGTTCTCGCGGCTTTGGCTTTGTCACTTATAGCAATGATAGCGAGGCTCAGGCTGCCATCTCACAGCTGAACGAGCAAGATTTCGAGGGCAGGCGTATCAGGGTTAACCTGGCGAACACAAGGCCCTCTGGCGGTGGCGGCGGTTATGGAGGAGGAGGAGGTTATGGTGGCGGAGGTGGTGGCTACGGCGGGGGCGGCTACGGTGGTGGTGGTGGCTACAACGCCGGAGGCGGAGGCGGTGGCGGATGGTAATCTCGATCGATCAACCTGACATCGAACCATATTTCTCGCAGTGCTAAAATGCACGCATGATTGTCTCGACTCCCCTTACTCCATGCTGGACAAACCCAAAGTTGGTGCTTGTTGCTCACGTCGATGCCTGTAGTTTTCGTTGTGTACATTCGTACGACTGTTTGCTCGCTCCCGGCATTTTGATCAAATGACCATCACGACACCATAGATTGATCAACTTTCCTCGAGCGATCCAGAGGCGTCACAGCGAACCGCAAAGCGTTGATCTGGCACACGCAAGGCCCGCTCTTCAGCATCAGTGGTTAGGTGCATGTGTCCGTCGTGTACCAGGTCAGAACAGCAGCTTGCTGGGGGACCGAGAGTCTACTCGCTCAAAGTCCGTTGCTATCGTCAGTCAGGAACACTCTTCAGTTTTCACACACGACTCATAATTCCATATACTGTCCACATCAAACTATGCCATACCTTGAAGTAATCACGAGACCATATGTGGGTTGTCAGGGTCAGTCGGTCGGGTGCGGAAACTGAGTTTGAAGTGCTGCTCCACCAAGCCAGCCGCAGGCTTCGGACGTCTAATTCACTCCCTGAACACAGCGGAGACCACCTGGGGCGTACTGGCCGACTTTCAACCCAGCTCGGCGTCGTAGATTCTGAGCAGAGCTTGCACATAATCTACGTTTACTCAAAGTGACACCCCGTGACGTTAGTGTGACTGACTGACAAAGTCACTCTATGGCATAGCACAAGCAAACGGACAGCTCTGGCAGAAAAAAAAAATACAGAAACTGGTGTTGCGATACATGAAAAGAGAATGGAGAGAAATGTGCATCTGAAGAAAGAAAAGAACATCAAGAAAAATGGGATTCATGGCTGCAATCGCATACGAGTGTTTCGTATTATATTTACAATCTCGAGGCCAACGAGGAAGATGAAAAGCAAGAGGAAAGGGGGGGACCGAGTAAGAAGGGAAAAAAAAAAAAAAAAAAGAACAACAAAGGGTTGGCTGTCGTGACTAGAGTCCCAAAGGATCAGGGCACGAGCACTCAACGTACGCACAAGGCTTTACACACCAGGCTCAGTAGCCACCATAGCCGCCCCCAGCTTGTTGCTGGTACCCTGAATATCCACCTCCCTGATACCCTTGTTGAGGGACACCGTATCCACCAAAACCACCTGACAAAGAGTCAGAATCCTAAAACCATCAGTGTGGGGGCGGGACAGACCTTGGGCTGGGAACGCGCCGTACCCTCCATACCCTTGGCCACCACCAGGGTAAGCACCGGCTATTTCCATGGTAAACCCGCGAGAACACATCCGCTCGATCGCAGACTCACTCCCATAAGCCCCGGCAAAGCCAACGGGGGGTGCTCCAAAGCCTGGGGCTCCTCCACCGCCACCGGTACGGGCGTTAGCCATGTTAACTTTAACACGCCTGCCATCGAGTTCCTGCTCGTTGAGCCCTGCTATGGCCGCATTCGCTTCGTCCGGGGAGCCATAGGTGACAAACCCAAAACCGCGCGAACGACCGGTATCGCGATCGCGCATGACAATACTCTGGACCCGGCAGAATCCGTAATGAGTGGCAGGACGTCACGACAGACATGTGTAAAGGAAACGGCGCGCACATCGAGCACTTGTCCATAAGGTGAAAAAGCCTAATTTTTTCGACAATTGTTGACGTGCAATGCGGCAGCAACAGGCAGAGAACGGAGCCATGCAAAGTAACCAAGCGTAAGAAACACTCGTTCAGAGACAAGCGGGACAACATAGCAAAGGGCCGTTTTCGGATCCCCGCTATAGTACTGACTTGGCGCAAAGCGTCATCGGTTGTATTCCAACTTAAATTTCTACAGACACGAGCGCGGAAACAAAAGCCAATGCATCAGTTTCGCTTCCCTCCGCCAAGGACAGAAGCTCGAGTGAGAGTGCTTAGTACAAGGGCAGACTGACCCAACGTAGATTTTGGACATGATGCGTGAGGTCCAGACGAGGTGACGGCAGACCACTGACAATACACTAGATTTGGCTTGAAATCGTCGTACAGGAGACGGAACGTAACCGAGACCAGGAAACACGGAACCCAAGGAGACGTGGACGTGCGAGAGGGGGCGAATGGAAATGAGGGTCTGGAGATACCCCTCTTTATAATTCACCCCCCTCGAAGTTCAAACTCCGGTCTGAACTCTAAATGGCCTACTGGATCCAGGCTCCGGTTGCCCTTTCTGGCGGGTGATCGCGGGCGAGACCGCTGGCTCTGGCAACACGGCGAGCGTCGGGCAGCGTGTACGGGACCTGCAGCGGACGCGCGGTGGGCGAGTCAGGACCCGCCGCCGTACCAGCGACGGCGGGCGCCCCGCTCGGCGTGGGTTATCAATTTCAAATGCTCCAGCTCGCATTCATATTCGATAACAACACCACTGGCAATTTGCCCGTTTTGGAAACTACCCTCGCTCATTTCCGTCTCCCGCCCAAAACACGACGAAGCTTATGTGGATTGCAATCATGATCGAGGCGTGGAGTGGTCGTAAATTAACTACACTGTGAACCCAAATGCTCAAGGTGATTATGAGACAACTATTCGCCGGCGACAGGCCCTCCAGGGTGAGTGGGGAGCAGGACAACTTGTTGGAATGGTGCGTGAATGGATGAAAACAGAATGGGGATCCACGATACGATGATGAATGTGAGATAGGGTAAAATCAATCGGTAGCTGAGCAGGAAAAGAAACAATGGGGATCAGCATGGAAACACGTACAGAGGAAAATGAAAAAGTAAATGCAGACTTTAGATCGCACACACAAAAGAAAAAAAAACCCTCGACTTCAGCTTGGCCTTCTTCAAACCTCACCAGTACCACTGGCCTGGGGTTCAGCATCCGTTGCGGGCGGCGTTGCGGGTGCACTAGTGTCTCCCCGTTTTGCCCCAACCACTTCCATAAAACTCTTCCTCTTGCGCTTCTTCTCCTCCCGCTCCTTGTCTTTCTCAGTCCGCTCGGCGCCAATCTCTCCTGAACTCCGAGCAGTTTCGGGCGCGCTTGAACTTCCGCCAGTAACTTCAGTGCTTTGCCTCGTGCCGTTCTCCCCACTGCTCTTGTCCTGCTTGACGCTCGTGTCACGTCTCAGCACACCCGCAATGCCAGCGATGCCAGGGATCCCTGCACCCTTTTTGGGCGTGGACAGAGAAATTCTTCTAGCCAACCGTTGGAAATTCTGCGATGAGATACGTTTCCGCTTGCCTTCGGCATCAGGCGTGGATGATGGAGAAGCGCCAGTAGGATCTGGAGTAGACACTCGTGGGGGCGTAGCCGTCGTCTCAAACGTGATGGATGTAGGGAGGCGAACATGGGTCTGCGAACCACTGTCAATGGAACGTGCGTCATCGGTCTTGGGGAATGCAACCGGTGCTGGCGCCGGGGAAACATCTGTAATAACATCTGACGAGACAGGGAACGTGACAGGTTCTGGTTCCCTTGATGCAGAAGGAAAGTTCAGGGGGTATGGAACGTCTTTGGTTGGCAAAGTCGGGGCGACGCTTTCCGCGTTGGTACTGGCTGTGGGCTTAATTGACGGGGCCCGAATTGAAGCCGTCGCTGCGCGAACGGAAGGAGTACGAACAGAAGCAGCCACCTCACGTAGCGAGTCCGAAGTAATCACTTCCGCGACGGGGGCCTCATCAGTAGCTTGAGCATTGACAATCGAGATATCATATCCCTCCGCAGGACCAGATACCGTTGCAGAAGAAGAACCGGGAATAGGTGCGCCAGTGCCGATGTGGTCAGACCACAATGACGCAAATGGACCATCACCCTGCACAAGCTCTTTGAAGTTACCAAATTCGACGAGTTTGTCATCCTTGAGCACCAGAATCCTGTCGCGATCGATCAACTATAGCTGGAGGGCAATCACATCATCGACTCACTGATCCACACTATCCACACCATCGAGCCCATTTGTTCCAATATCCCAGACTACGGTCCTATTGCCAACGAATGCGCGATCCAAGGGGCCCTCAACGAGGACAACCTTGGCATCCTTTCCAAAAGCGCGCGAAAGAGCCTTCGTGCGACCCTCTGAGCAGATGTCAGGGACAGCGGCGACAAGAGAATGAAGCGAAGTGAGAGAAAGAGAACGGATGGGGACATCATTAAGATAGATGGAACCCGAGTCGACATCATAAAGGCGATATAAAGCCTTCAAGACACTCGATCTTGCTGAACCGGGGCTACTGACGATGGCAGTGACAGAAGCAGCCGGGAGAACAAACGAAACATCCACGAGGGCAGAAACCGGTTCCTGCGTGTCGGTATAAGGGTATGTCAAAGACACGTGATCTGATGCCCACAAGTCAACGCTAGTAAATCCCACGAAGCAGGAGAATCATACCAAATTTGATCGCGACACCACCACTTCCATCGACAGTACCCTTACCATTTACAACCCTCGCAGGTCTATCAAGCACCTGGAAGATAGATCTCACATCACTCGTAGCGACTCGCAACGAAGGAGTCCGAATGAGGGGGAGAAACAGGATACCCCAATACCAAACCCAAGCAACCCAGGCACCAGCACTCCAAAGGCCATCCGTGACACCTCTTGCGATGTACAAGCTGCCGAGTAAAAGTGCACAGGAACCAAGAAGGGCTTGCACAAACACAAAAACGGATGCCCTCCCGAGACAAGGAGAACTGATGGAGGGACGAGTAGCAAGGCACGTGACGTATCCTGGACAACTCGATAAGATAACATACCAACCGGCCGAGAGGACATACCAAATAAGCCCAAAGCTACCAAGACGGCAAGACCAAACTCCCAACCAAAGAGTGCGCCAAGGACGACCACACCGATCAGGTTGTCGTCGGTCGCAGCAGCCAGGGTCGAAACAGCATGCAAGGCTTTTGTTATCGCATTACTTGCCGTGGCATGCAAGTCTTCCGAAACTTTGGCTTTGCTAGAGCCAAGGGCAAGGCCAAGCACGTGGTCAGTGTAGTGAGCCGAGAGGAGGTCGTCAGCACCAGCACCAAGGCGAGACACAAGGGCCCGGGTAAGGCTGGGGACACCATTGTCAGAAACAAGGAGGTGGAACAGCACGAAAAGGAATATATAGGGGTACGGAGAAGTGCCGAAGGGGGTCGGAATGGGGGAATATGGAGCAAGGATGAATCCGTTAAGGGCAGCACCAAGGGAAAGCGGGAGAAGAGGAGTGATGACACGGGTCAAAAGGTGAGACAAGGCGATAAGAGACTGACAAGACGATCCATCAGATCGATCCGGATAAAACTCTGTCTGAACTCACAATGAGACCCTTGGCAGGCAGGACATAGAACCACAGTCGCCACAAGACAGCCAGCGATGATTCGGGCTTGATCCCAAAGGTGTCTAGTGAGTAGCGGGAGAGGACAAGAAACGAGCAGCTCACTCTAGCGCAAATCGCGAGTGCGCACGACTCGGACTGTCCCTGTGCGGCAAAGGTGCCATACTTGCTAGCCTCGCACCCTGAAACGGCTTCGTTGCTCTCCTCCTGAAAGAGGACGCCCGAGTGACCGACAAGCGGTGCACTCTCGACCTGCGCGACCTCGGGTTGTGACTCGACAGGAACATAGACAAGGCGAGGGCAAAAGAGAACGAAGAAAATAGCAACGAGAGCGACGATGCGGAGGACGAGCGTGATGAGGTGGAGGGTCTCTGGGATGCACATCGAAAGCGTGGAGTTATCGCAGATACCTCTTGGATCTGAGGCTGGAGAATGAGAACAAGGATATTGGAGTGCATATTTGAGCTCACCACGTGTTGTGATAGAGATGGCAAGGAGAACTGTTTGAGCGATATCCAGAGCCAATGCAATGAACACGGCTGCCTTGACGCGCTTGCGGGACCAGATCTCGATGTTGTTGACATCCTTGTAAGCACCGAGGGCAGCAAGGGCGGTATAGGCGATGAGACCGAGGAGAGCAGCGAGTTCGACGCCGGTGCCGGGTCTCCAGACGCCATTGAGGGCGGCGTAGGCTGCATGAACAAGCCCGTCGGCAAGGAAGGACAGGGCGACGAGGTAGAGAAGAGAGAGGATGAGCGATTTTCTTGGGATGCGCGACTGGACGACGACGGAGGTGATCGGGGAGGGGGAGGGGGGAGAGAGGGGCTTGGAGGGGACAAGGGAGAGGGTGGCAAGCAACACGACCGCGGGAGATGAGATGCGGAGACCAAACAGAGCGGAAGCAAAGGGCGGAGCACCCGCAGCAGGGATGGCGGCTGCGGCGAGGCCGAGGAGGGACGGACGCGCAGCCATGGACGACGCGCGGGGAGGGGGGGACGTGGGGGAGGTCGTGGGGGAGGTCGTCGCCGGGTCGTCGGGGGAGGAGGAGGAGAGGAAGGGACGATGGCCTTGTCAGAGAGGCGTGCGAAAGTGAAGCGACAGCGAGCATGGTTTTTGAGCGTGATGGGTGGCTGTGCAGTGTCTGTAGCGAGCGATGTGGACGCCGACGCGGACGACGCACGAGATAACGCGTGTGCGCGCTCCCACTGAAGCACGCCCATCACACAGACAGACTGGCAGCAGCCAGCCAGCGGTGGGGACGACGCCTCGTGTCGACCTCGCGTCGGACGGGGGAACCCAACACGTGTGGCCCGCATGTTTTCGTCCGCTTTCGCTCTCCTCTCGCGCCGTCCTCGGTCGATGCGCACCGACGGTCCCAGGCCCGCTTCTTGTCTGATATCCTCAATCAGGTACATTGCACGGGCCACCATTCTCTTCTTGCACTGCAGCCAAGGACGGCCCGTCCGGTGTGGATATGTACAATGGTCTACAGTACTTAGTTGCTGTCCACTTTGTCATGCATGCGCGCGCGAATTTAATCCCTCCACACACGACGCTCAACGTGCGTGGTGCGCACTCGAGTGTCGTAAGTGACGGTAACCTCCTACCCGACGCCAAGTCGCTGCTGCTTATCGAGGCCTTGGCCGCGAGGGAGGCGCTGCACAGTCCGTGCGCGATGTTCGTGCACGAGCCCTGTGGTGATGGGCTGTGTATCCACACCTCCACCTGGTCCAGGTCGGAGTCTGTCATGCCATCACCTTGTGGCTCGTGTCTCCTTCTGGCTCACAGCCAACAGGTGGTCCCCCATTCTAATACGAATACTAGTGCGAATGTCCAACGGTGAGCATGCCCGCTCAAACCGCACGATCCATCCACTCACACTCTAGGAGCGTTCAACATCATCCTCTTTGGAGAAACAGGGGTCGGAAAGAGCTCCGTCATCAATCTGCTTGCAGGAAAGCCCGTCGCCAAAGTGTCTTCGGACGTCGAAGGTTGCACCCTGCAGGCCACGAAATACGCCCTGACCCTGGCAAACTTTGACATCAGGATTTGGGACACCGTCGGCCTCGAAGAACCCACGATGGGGGTCAACGGCTATCTGTCCGCGATCGAAAAGGCCCACGCGCTCGTTCGTGACCTGGCCAGCGCAGGGGGGGTTGACCTCCTCCTCTTCTGCATACGGGGCAGCAGGATCACTGCAACAACTCAGGGCAACTACCGCCTCTTTTACGAGGTCCTTTGCAACAAGCAGGTCCCCATCGCGTTGGTCGTCACCAACCTGGAGAGGGAGGCGAGAATGGAAGACTGGTGGGCGAGAAACGAGGAGCACATCAAGATGTATGGCATCCACAGCGTCGGGCATGCATGCGTCACCGGCGTCGAAGAGGAGGAGACAAAGTATCACGAATCAAAAGAAGCGCTCCACAGACTCCTCCTCTCGCAGTCCAACGCCAAACAAAGGTTTTCGATGCCACCAGAGTCGTGGCTTGCGAGACTATTGGCTGGCCTGGGAAGCCTCCTGCACACCAAAAATCCGCCAAAAGGAGAGAAGATGGTCCGCACGCTGGTCAAACGCTGCAACATGGACAGCGAAACAGCAAAACGGCTAGCAGCCTTGCTCACGTAGCACGGATTGGTACGATCAGTACATAGTCCAAGTACGCCCGACACGTCCGTACCATATTTTACATCGCGTGACTGATCGGTGCTCTTGGGCGGGTTACACGTCAATTCCTCAGGTGACCCTGCGTGCCAACGGAGATCAAGCTAGTATGACGTATAACACTCGGTAACTTACGTAGCTGCAAGTATTTTTGCCGTGGGCAGATCAGCCCCTCCCACGTCTTCGTGGCGCAAGGCCTTGGCTTGTACGAAAACCGCCGAGGCGACGTTGTGTGTTATCGCGGCCCTGCTGTCGCCTTCAGTTCGGAACCTCGCATCGTTGCCGTTACCCACATGCACTCTCGCTGCTTCGACCGGTGTGTCCGTCCGAATCGCGGAAACACCCCTCGTCCTTTTTCCACAAAGCACACGGACAGCACACCGCGTACCTTGCCTCGGAGGAGACCGGAAGACCTATGCGTTGCTTACGTGCCTTCTATCGCCGTCTGCGAGGCAGAGAGCGAGGGCATTGCTTTCCGAACAGTGAGCCTACCTCGAGATCACGACACGTTCATATCAGCGTGGTCATTGAGGGGAAGGACGTTGTGGCGGTGCGAGGGAGGCCGGCGGTGGCAGGGGTCTCAGCGTGGTGGCCGGAGTCTGGCCGTTCGCCCAGGAGGTCGTCGTCGGTCCCTCGCCTTCCAGGGAGGTCGACGCTGGTGAGTCGAGTCACGCCCATTCCGCAGCCTCTTCTGAGTCACGGCAAGGTTGTCAGCTGTCACGTGTTATGCCGTACTATGTACGACACCAGCGACGTAGGTCATTCTGATAAACGTGCGAACGTTATGATTCCATACAGCGGATTTCGGGAAGGAGAACCCGTCCGAACTTGCGGACATGAGCAATGCATCGTGCCCCAGTCCTGTCGGACGGTCATTTCAGCAATCGAAAGCGGTGGGCGTATCGCGGTCACAGGGTTCAACTTGAATGTGGGCCACGAGACGAACCTCGTTTGTACGACTCTGGCGTGCACTCTCCCCCGGGCGCTCCCATCCGAAACAGGCCTACTCTTTGTTCCGCATCAGTACATGGAGCAAACGGTATCGTTGATCGTTTCGGAGCAAGGTCCGAGGTTTTCAGGCGACGTTGTGCCCGGAGCAATCCATTGCGTTCCTCTTGCATGATCCGCGTCCCTTTGCTCTCAACCGTTCTTGCATTCCTGGTGGCTCTTCAGGTGCTTGTCACAGAGGTCATTTGTGGACCAGATGCTGCTTTAAAGGTGGGTGACATCTGGGCTGTGATTTCGGGTCGGTGACCAGCCCCAGGAATGACAGTCGCCAACCGGTGACTGGGAGATCCGTCCGTATCGTGCACCACAGCACACATCTTGCAATGCGGATCTCGTCCGAGGTGCACAGGGCGCATTGTGGTTTGTCGGTGCTATCGAAAGAAGGAATACTGAAAAGATCTCAAGTGGTGTCGCTGATCAAGGTCACAACACACCGTATCGTTCCAGCCCCACTCTGTCTTTCGTCACGTTTCACTCCGAGATCTCCAATGGTCGTGTACTCAGATCGCTGATTGGGTCGTCCAGGCAGCTCGCTTCCTTCGCTTGATTACAGGCCCAAAGTCATGACATCATACACATGAGCTACCGTACCCCATGTTTTCATCTACAATTCCAAAAGTTGCGTGGTCAGCATGCGTGAACATGTCGTGTATATAGCACCATCGGAACTAGGCCCCCTCCAACTTGGTAGCCAGTTCCTCTGCTATCTTCTGGTCCAGTTTGCAGCGTTTCGTCAAGACCTTCATGATGTCCTTTCGTTTAGACTCCCTCTTCAAGGGGGCAAACAGCCCAAACATGCGCAAAAACTCGACGAGCCACCCTTCTGGTGGCATCGTAAACCGCCCATCGCCCTGATGCCCTTCCAGCAGCTTGGCGATGTTGTGTCGCGACTCTTGGTATTTGCTGTGCGTGGGCAGTCCGGTCACGCACGCGTGTCCTGCGGCCTTGATGCCGTACTTTTCGAGACTGTCCACGTTCCTCTCCCACCACTTCTCCATGTCGGCCTCCCGTTCGAGGTGCGTGATCACGAGCGCGATCGGAACCCGGGATTTGCAGAGCACCTCAAAGAACAGCCTATAGTTGCTCTGCGTCGTCGCCGTGACCCGGTTCCCGCGGATGCAAAAGAGGAGCAGGTCGACGCCGCCCCGGCTCGTCAGCTGTTGGATGAGGTCGCACGCCTGCTCGATCGCGGGCAGGTAGCCGTTGACGCCCATCTCGGGCTCCTCCAGGCCGACCGTGTCCCAGATGTGAAAGGTGCGGCCGTTGACGGGGAACGTGTACGGCTTGAACGACATGGTGCATCCCTGGACGTCCGGGGACGTTTGGGCGATTTGTCGCCCAGCAATCAGGTTGATCACCGAGCTCTTGCCGACGCCTGTCTCCCCAAAGAGAATGATGTTTAGCGAGGAACTCATGAGTAATCTGTCGGACGTTCAGATCGGGTCCCATCGACTGGCTTGCGAGACACGTACTGCTATTGTCCAGGGGCGCGCAAAAGAGAAAGGTACGTAAACCGTGTGCAGCGATTGAGAAGGTTGAGTGCTACTCGAGGGGGTATCGGGTCGACGAAAGGTGCGTGCACGAACAGAGCGATGGTGAGTCGGGATGGAGAGAATGATGAAGGGCTGGTGAACCGAGAAGCAGTATTTGTGTTTTGGAAGGGTGAACGCACGGGAGGGTGTTGTCTGCCCTGACTGGTCCAGACGAGACGACCTCGGTGATTAATGATCGTGTGGATGGCGAGGGGGTCGACACGAGGACTGATTGTGCCACGCATGGCGAGGTCGAAAAGGGTTGCCAATGGAACGTGGACAGGTTCCTATCATGGACTGGCTGAATAGCAGCGCCGCTGTGTCGGCACTCGCGATACTCCCCCAGTGCATGTTGGTGAATCCGTGTCACTCGCTCGGGGCTGGGCTCGAAATGAGTAGAAGACCGCCAGAATCAGGGATCGCACCGACGTCGGACCTGACCAAGCGAAGCGGTGGTACGGGCGAGTGCCAGGAGCATGTTTTGCACGTTGAACAGACGAGTCAAATCGCGACATCGTGGATGTCGTGCAGCACACACTTTGATCTCAGCAAAACGAGGATGCCGTCATGTAAAATCAAGTTCAGTGTGTTCGAAAGGTCCCGCTCGCTTCACGGCAGCAGCAAACTATAGCATGTCTCGATTTTTGACGGCCCACCATAACAATATCATATCCAGGCACCGTTCTTGTCGACCAAAGACGTACAAGTTTTCTGCATCAGACCCAAGGGCGTGAATCGAGCATTAGTTCAACGTTATGAGTCGTTACAACGACTGGAAACGCCAAGAATCCTTAATATTAGAGGTATTTTCACATCCGAGTCGCATAGTTATCGAGTAGCGTAACTGTCGACGGACTGCGCAAGGGAGAGTTAAGCAGCGACCCAAACGGAGGTGTTCAGGAACCCACCTTGTTTTTCGAGGACATTATTCGGTGGACAAGTTCCCGAGCGGTCCGTTCTTCCAGTCCACATTGCTTCATCAGCGTCCTCTCCGGCGTCGATGCTCGGGAACGCAAGAAGAAGGCAACGCGCTCCATCGAGGAACGTAGCGCCAATGTCCCATTCTTCTGTCGGTCGGTGCATGCGACAAAGAATGACAAGAGGGACTCTCTCAACCGCCCTTCCGCATCCCCGCTGGGGTGTCTCTTGTCGCATCCCAAACCAATGTACCTTGAACGATCGATGCCATACCTCCGAATTAGGCTTCCATGCTGCCTCCACCACTGATCTGCACCTTGACCTCCCCCAAGCTTCGTGACGACGAGTGCGAACGGAACTTTACTGCTGCAGATGTACTTGTGAAATATATGATAGTTTCTTTTGAAAGCTGTTGTCGGCTTCGAGTTGTCGACGCAGAAGAGAACTAGGTCGGGGCCGTTTCCGTTACCGAGGTTACGTATCAGCTTTTGAATGGTGTCGATGGGATCAAGGAAGGGTTTGTCGCCCATCTGGGGATCAACGAGGCCAGGGGTGTCATATAAATGGAAGACCCTGCCCTTCTCCTTGACGGTGTACCTGGAAGCGGTCCTAGTACACCCTATGGTGTCTGAAGATACTTTGGCAACGTTTGCCCTCGTAATCAGGTTGACGAGCGAACTCTTCCCGACACCAATCTCTCCGAGCAGCACGACATCGATGGGCTTAGAGCCAACGAATGCGTGAGACGGGGGCTTCCGGGCTAACAGGACGAGAAGGGATTGAAATGAGTTTCCAATAGATCGTTGTCTGTAGAAAGCCGCACGCTGATCATCCAACTCTGCGTCAGAGCCGATGTTTTGAAGAATGAGTTCGCGAAGAGCATGGCGGCTTTCCGAGATGTGGTCTCCAGTAAGCGGCTGGTCGTCCGCTGTCGTCGTCAGGATGAATGTGTGGTCATCAAATTGCGGCCCCTGATCGGCCAAAGCATCCTCAACGTTGGACCACCAGCTCTCTCGTTCATCCACCTCAGAGACGCCAGTGACGACAGCGATTGCGGGGGTGCGTAGGGGTAGGATAAAATCAGAAGTGATGGTACGATGGATCTCGTGGATCCACTTTGTAGGATGCAACCCATTCGCGTTCATGCAATATACGAGCAGGTGGACACCACCATTCTCACGAAGGAAGGCCAGCCTTTCTTGAATCTCTCCCGTGGGCGCCGCTGCGTCTACGTCCACCCTCGTGGGTAAAGCATAGAGCATGAGTTTTCTGCCATCAAGCGTGACGCTGCGCATGTCATCGCCAGAGGGGTAGCAATCGGCACGGGGCGGGGTGCCATTCTGCTCTACTGGGCCTGAAATGAGGTCGATAATAGAATTCTCCCCTATGTTTGTCTCGCCGAGGAGTAGGATATTCAAAGCAGCAATGTTCGTAGGCTACAAACACACTCAGCCTCACATTCGATGGAACGTCATATTCTCTGAGTAGAGACTGACCTTGGCATGACTGGCGTGACCGTGATTCATCGAGTGCCCCTTCGATGCTGGGCGAGAGTGCGAAGGGGAAGTAAGGTGGACAGAGCTGTCGTGGTCAGATCTAGACATTCTGTATGCCAATTCTCTTCTGGGGACTGACGAGCATACCACGATATACTCACTGACGCTTCAAAGAGAGGAGTCGGAAATCTCCTCGTTGCCGTAAGTCTCTACGCCTCGGGTTGAATTAAGGGTGTGGCGTGTCCGCCGTGCGTTGAACTACGACTGCCAAAGGTCCGTGCCCCGACGAGAATCATCGTCTGAAAGGTAGTCCTCACAACATCCACGAGGCAGACACATGGTATATGGACACCGCTTTCCAGGCGTGACTGTTGGCACGAATCAGCATGCCATGCTGCCACGAGGTTGGGGTTATCGCCCACACACTGCGGTTAGAACAGGGCTTGAAACATATGAAAGTGGTACATGATCTGGCAGATATCTCAGACTATTTTGCGGTTAAGCAGTCTAATGATTTACATACAGATTGTGCAACCTTCAAGCCGTTACGCGTTAAACTACTTGACTTTCAATTCAACATCTGACTGGCGACGACGTCGCACACGCAAATAGATTCAACGAATCGTCAGAAAGAGGCATAGTCTTCGGTGGCGCTGGCGGAGGTGGCGTTTTTCTGCAGATATTTTGTTCCCGCCTGCGCGGAGCATGTCGGGACTCCTGGGACGATGATAGAACACACCTCTCAGGTATGACAGATAATGGTGGGTTCAATTCGGAACGGCCCTTTGAATGCAATACAATGCGGTTCGTCCGAGCGTCAGCTAACAGAGAGAAGAAGTTCGAGCTGCGATGTTTAATCCGATGAGGTCCCTTGACCGTTTGACGAGGATTAGTGGGATAGTTTTCCTTGTCGGTCTCTCCTTGGTATTCAGATCCATCGTCTGTGGGGAATTCAGGGTCGGAGAACTGAGAGCAGGAAGATGACGGGGTGCACGTCGATGAACGTCGATGAGAAGTGGATATGGGCATGGAGGCAGCTGTCGATGATACGACTTTGGAGGTCATAGCACCCCACGGACGGGAATTGCTATTTCGCAATGGGGTGTGTAAACAGTTGTCATCGATCTTCCGCTTCTTGCGGACTGGCGTTCTTCGAATCCAGGACCCAACCATGTCCTCCCATTCCCAATGTCCGCTTGTCCTCGCATGGTGTGTACGGCTCGCACCAGCTGTGGTAGTACGAGCTATCGAAACAACAGGGCTACTTCCAAAGCACCGGCGTTCTGCTGTATCCACAGCTTCCATCAGCTGTCGCTTGTACCGCGCCACAAGGGCAGAGCTAGCCTTCTGGGAAGTTGCGGTCGAAGTCTCAAAATGCCGGAGTGCACATGCCCACAAGGAGGCGTCAAGCCTGAAGAGTCTTTCGGAGCGGAGAGCAAGTGAATATAATCTCAATTCCGAGAGGAAAGCTTCAGCAAAATCTTCAAAGGCTTGATCTCCTTGGGATCGACTGAAGTATACCATTAGTTTGGAGAACGTGGTCGGGATAGGACTTGAATCATTGAGTATGGCTGAAAGTTGATCAAAATTACCAACCGAGCTCCGGAAAGCGACAAAGATGTGCACTGTGAAGATGATGATCACATCAGGAAGGTCGATAGGAGAACTTGGGGTTGACATCCGCAAGCGATGAAGTCGAGCGGCATAGCAATCATGAAGCATATCGATGGCAGTATAAATTCTAGATGGTATTGAGGGAGGGGGATGCGAGTCGTGTTGGGTGAAAAGTAGATCGAAGAGGTTCGACATCATTTCTGAAAGTTTGTCTCTGAGTGTAACGAGTTGGGTGTCGTCTCGGATGGCGTCTGGGGAAGAGCCTGACGTTTCCCAGAAGCTCTGGGCAAGTGTGCGGACGATACAAATATATGAATCAATGTCGCAGCCTCCCACGGAGTGCAATAATCTGTTCAAAACTTTGGAGGTCCATAGGGAATGTGAGTGGCAGGAAGATGACTGCGATAGGGTGCCAAATAATACCCGGCAGAATGCGGAGGTGGTGAATAACGGAGTGTCCGAAGGCGTTCCGGGTGACCGGTTTCCATTTATCCACTTTATATGAAGGTCGAGAAGATAGTTTACATGACCTGGATGCGTGGCCGGGGGCGAATATGATAGGTTAGACGGCAGAAATGCTTGCGCGAGAACGATATTCAAGAGACGTGTAGATTCGTGTACCAAACCAAAAGACAGGCAGTGGTCGAGCAAGATGGTCACAAGGGTATGGTGATGGGTGCAGATGCATAAAATCATGGACAATGCATGTGATATTATCAAATACCTAGGACGCGCCAATTAGTTTGGAAGCTTGCTCGGGGATGATGCAACAAATACCTGCGATAATGTGGTGGCACTGTCTCATAAATGCCATCTGCGTCTAGTACATCATCGGTTGTGCCTTCGCCAGAGGTAGCCAAAGTATCTATAGCGGGCATGTTTTCGGAAACGACCAGGGCGCACATTGTAGCAAGGCTAGGAATGCGCTCAGAACACGGCCGGCCGAGGGCAGCATGTGCAACATTCTTGAAAGCATCACAAACAGCATGGATCCGTCTTGAGAGTTCAAACTCGTCTGCTGAACGCCTGTCTAGCGTCAACTTCCTAGTGGCCGCTGAGAAACAGAGTACAGCAAGAGGAGGGTGGGCGTCGGGATGCCAGTTGGATGATTGCGTCGAGTAAGTGACGCGAGACGTGGCCGTCGCCTTGGGTAGCGTAGCCAGGCTGGTGCATTTGTTCCTGAGAGGTCTCAACAGACGATTGACGCGGGAAGTCGTGAGGTGCACACCGCTCTCGGTCATGTCAAAACGACAGCCGGAGTTGGACTCGTCTCGTCAGGCAGAGACGCGTCTCCGCGCGTGCTCCTCAATAGTCACGTGATGTTTCATAAATCGCCGCACTCTACATATTACTTACAATGTTACACTACACTACAAGCCCCCAAATTCCGATGGCCAAACCAGAACGAAAGAACGGTTTCAATCATCACCAACACGTGAGTGAAGAGTTGACCTAGAGGTCGCTATCGCTTGTCCCACTGTCTGTCTCGTCATTTCCCCATACTGCAAAAGCGCGACGATGTTGATAATCGTCTTCCTTCGAGCTCCCTTTGTGAATATAACACCTTCTGTCAGAGACGGTGTCTAGTATTGTAGGTGTTGGGAGACTGTCGTCGAGGTCCCTGTCCCGAGGAATCCGACTACGGCCGCTGCAGTGCTGACGTGCCGAATGGAGGTCATCCCTGGCGCCTCGTTGAATTCGATCCATATTTGACAACGAGTCATCAGAGGAGTCGGAAATAGTTGGAGATGGAATTTCAGCAGTAACCGTCGGTTGATGATGTTCCGAGAGATGCAATGGCGAGTATGCAGGTCCTGCGAACCGTCCCGGAGTATCAACCCCTGAGCGTAACCCCGATTTTGACCGTGGCCGTGGCCCCGTTGAGCGAGAGAACCTAGGCGTAATGGCGTGTGGGGGGGCAGTGGCAGTCACCTCAATCTCGGAATCCGTTTGTGACGCCACGTCCCTGGCCTTGGTGACCTCAGGCGCGAGTTCCCCTTGGCTCTGCTCGGTTTGAACTTGAATTACGATGTCCTGCTCATGGCTGAGAGTACCAACCGAGGAATCGTCAATATCAAATTTGTCGTCATCCTCTGCTACCTCCTCAGTTCCCTCCACTTCTTCTTCGAGCGGCTCAGAAGGAAATGTGCCGTTTGCAGCGGAGTTGAAAGCCGTTCTCCGCGTATGAGTCGTTTTCACTGGTGATTCCTCTACGACAACGAACGACTTTTGTCTCTGACGTTCGTTCCACTTTAGGGTACGCGAAATTGAATGAAACCAGTCAGTGGATTGCTTATCCGCGCATACTGTAGGAAATGGGTATTTCGAGGCGCTGATCTTGATATGGTCACCCTCTGTTCTAGAAATTCAGCGCGGAATCAAGCGATATCATGTAAAGAAACCGACTTACGCTTGAGTTCCACCCGCCCGCGGCCGTCAAACGAGGCCCATGCAGTGCTGCGAGAGTTAAATGGAACACAAATTCTGAGTTCCATGCTATCAGGAAGGAGCATTGGGCGGAAGGAGAGGGTATGGGGACAAATTGGACTAATGAGAATAGCTGGAATTTCTGGATGGACAAGAGATCCACCAGCGGAAAGCTTCCATACAATTAATATTTTCAAGCGCAAGAACCTTGGAACCGGTCTCACCGAATATGCAGTTGACCCAGTTGGTGTGGCTACGCAGAGTCCATCCGCTTGTACTGTGGTCATGTGGTGTTCGTCCCCTATTCCATCAGAGTCAGTACGAGGTGCACGGGAAAAAAGATGCCTATACAGACCAAAAAGCTCCAATAGACTGACGTAGGGACTTGGCCCTCGATCCACGACAAGGTCGTTCAAGACCTCGAACGTTTCGACGGGACGGGTGGTAAAGCACATGATTTCCCTGTCCTTGGTGTACTTACCACCATCGGGTAAGACACCGCCTGACCAGCCACCCTCTAGAGCTTCCCAGCCACCCTTCCGCAGGTCTTTCATCATGATCTCGCCGGTCTCGCCCTTCTTTACGGCCTTCCTGCTCTTTCCATTGTCGAATACTGCACGATATACAGTACAGGTGAATCGCATACGAAGGTTTACCCGGATGCCTGCATCAATAGCAGAGTCTACCACAGCTTGATGGTCCGCAAAGTCAAAGTTTGTGAGGAAGCCCAGAGAGCCCAGCGCAAACGGGAGGACTGGTGGAACTATGCGCTGGAACAGCCACGAAGTAAAAAGCACGGTTCCATCACCGCCCAGCTGCAAGCTCATTAGAGTTACCCAACGGCAAACGTGCGAGGACTCACCGTAACGACAAAATCAAAAAGATGCGGGCTGCGACGGCACATTTCACTGGTCCAATATCGGAGCTGGCCCTCTTGGTGCACATGAGAATCATCTTGCGACGTGAGCGACGATAAAGACGACAACGAGTTACTGCTCGACCTCCTGCTGGGGAATGGTTCGAATAACTCTGGATGGTCACGTTTAATGCCGACTGCATCGAAGCGCCTAGACTGTCGTAGCTGGTGATCTACGTAGCTATGCACATATATCAGGGCAAGGCAAAGACCATTAACGTGTCGCGCACACAATAAGACCGCGACGACCATGACGTGGTTTGAGCATGAGGTACAGCGCGAGTTCACGGGTTAGCTTGATGAGCCTGTTGTCTCGAGCCTTGGTCACAATGAGAACACTTTGAATATTTGCGCATATTCGTGCACGGCCTGTGAGAGATAAGTCGCAAGCGCAACGTCGAGCGCAAAACGGCTCACCCAGCTGCTTGCTCATCTCCCGCACACCAACGGCGGTCTCCGCAAGCTGCCTCGTCAAGCTACCGCTGTTGGGATCGTCGTCGTCCTCGCTGCCGGACAGGATGTGGGTGGCGTCTCTGTAGGGAAAGTCGACTGGAGTAGAAGCCACTGAGTTGTCATGGTGGCGCGATGATCGTTGCGACTGCTGGAGCGATTTAGCTACGCCAACGTCGACGTCAAGGACCTTGTGCTCCTTTGGGCGCAACCAGTCCTGGAGCGATGCGCCCTTGTCGAGATGCGAATGCACGAAGCATGGCGATCTATTTGGCCGAGGAGAGGAATTCATGGGCAAGGGTATCGAGTTGAAGCTGGAGGGGGAGCTTGAGACGGTGATCTGTGCTGCGCTATCGGCAGGGCGTTGTTTGATGGAGTCGGCTACCGTCGCTGATGCGGCAATAGGCGTAACCTTATTACCAACCACGTTGGGTGACCGTTGCTCAATCACGATGTCGTGGTCCCAGGCAATGTCCGTCTGCAGCGAAGACAGAAACGGCGCGTTGGATGGCTTGCTGTCCCTCCTCGACAGCGAGTGTCGAATGACATTTTCAGCGGGTATGCCCAGCGCGTCGTCGTCTGCGTTCGAGTTCGTTCGGGAAATGCTCGGTGAGGTGGGTGGCGTACTGAACACTTCCAAGTCGGTCTCGGTCTCGTGCGTAGACATCTCTCTGGCTGTTGGGCTGGCAGGGAAGGCTTTGGGGAGACCAGGGGGGGAGGGGAGTCAATGGGCCGTACCGGCGGTCCTTTTGCACATTCCCATGTGTTGCAAGGGTCTCGTCTTTATACTACCCAGCTCGAGTACAGCCAGCCAGCCAGCCAGCCAGGTGACACAAGATATGGATTCTGGGGTAGGTGCTGTGCGTGAAGATGTATCTTGTCGGCGATGTG
The DNA here is from genome assembly GCA_038094175.1 of Boletellus aff. lepidospora. Lineage (NCBI taxonomy): Eukaryota > Fungi > Basidiomycota > Agaricomycetes > Boletales > Boletaceae > Boletellus > Boletellus aff. lepidospora. Next base: position 23,354 of record JBBPTT010000066.1, read on the forward strand.
CAGCAACCTGATGGCCCCGTCCACGTCTCCGGGACCTCGGGTTTCCCATCACGATCACGACGAACATGAAGTCCGCTCGGACATGTCATGGGTCACCTCTCCCACTGGCATGGTCGCATCTCGATGGTCCTGTGCTTCTCCCATCATGGTGCCACACATCGTCAAGGAGCGGGTTTCTGCAGGGCCGCGATTCCATTCTCGCTGGTAAACGTACAACAGAGCCGCAGCGCCTTCTTCGATCAAGACAGGTGGAGACCCGATTACACCCAATGATATATGATCCTGCGTCGCAGCTCGCCCACAGCCCAGTGCCCTGTTCAAAGGACCCGCGCTGTCCAGCACCGGTCCAGTAGCACAGAGTTGCACTGATGAGTCCATGGTTGCTCTGCCTTGACGAATATTCACACCCACCCCGACTTTCCGAGGCAGTGCGCATCACGAAGGCTTACACTATGCTCATTTCGTAAAGGGCCACGCAATAGTCTAGAATCTTGCCGTCTTGCAATGGCGCCGCGCTGCGGTGTGGCGGTCTTCACGTCCATAGACGTATGTTACTTTCTAGTTCCGCGAGGGGAATGTCACAGAGCTGGCGGCTGGCCACACATCGGGATCACCATCAAATTCAAAGTAAGTTTGATTTCAATTGATCTAATACTGTGTAGCTCCTGAATTTGATCACCACTCGCTTTTAATGTGATTCTTTCCGTCCATGCGCTATGCCTATCTCATCGCCAACACTGCGATAGCTGTGGCAAGTATTTCCCAATCCCATTTCCATGGCGCGTCCATTCCCTGCCCCATAACGATATAGCCCTTTCTCTCAGAAGAAGACCGTATCGCGCAACACGAATCTTCCCAACTCCCGGTAGTCAGATCTATCTTTCGCGACGGCCCAAAGCCACACGTCCAACTCTGGACGAGTGATACCCTTGATCCACCTCTCCCCATCTGCCAAGCTATTTTCGTCTAGTTGATTTGCATATCTAACAATCTTCTCGCAAGCATCGACGGAAGCGGCACGCAAGATATAGGCTTGATCCTGTGTGAGGATAGGCCCTTCTTTAGGTGGCACTTTTGGCACCTCTTCCGAAACCACGGCGGTGCTTGTGCGCCCAGCGAGGAGTGCGCTAACACCGGTTTCGTTCGCAGCACCGGGAAATATATTCCGCAGCGCAACGTCCTTCGCCCTCGAAAGGTCCAGCACCCCAAGATGAACAAGTATGGAGGGAAGAACGTTGTCCGCGAACACCGGTACTTGTGTGGTGTCCGGCAGTGGGAACGGGGGTGGGGAAGCCGATCCAAACCGCACGGTCAGCCCGTAAATAAGGAACAAAGCCTTCTTGAAGCAATATACGGCTATCTCCAGACGACCGACGGTTAGTACCACCTCTGAGGACCAAGATGAAAAACTGACGTCTTCCGTCCACAATTGCTGCGTCTCTAAATGCAGGAAAAGCGGACACGAGCTGAAAATGCGGTCGATCTTGGTTTGTCCCATATGAGCGACGTGAGGGACCCACATCATCGAGAACGTCATCCACAGTCACACCGCGTCCTCCAGCGCGTTTTGATGTCAAGCTCCGCAGAACAAACGACCCCAAATCTGGCACACCGGACCGCTCCAATATTTCCCCCGTTTCATTCAATGTTGCGCTGATTAGCTTGGCCAGATCGTACATTGGTCCGCCCAGCTCGCCAACGATTATACCTGGCAACGTTTCATGAGATCGTTCCACGTATATCTTGACACGCATAAGTTCTGCAATTTGCTGCGGCGTGACTGCCCTCATGCCCGCGGCGGCGAGTAAATCATCCTGGCCTGTGGCAGAGGACAGGTACATGCCAAACACAAGTGCTCTTATGTTGTCCCATGCGCCGCGGCCAGTTTGCTCGTGAAGAGGTACACGATAGCCCGAGGCAAAGTTAAGGAGGCAAAGCACGGAAAGAAAATTTAACTCTGCCAGGGCCGAAGGAAACTTGAGTGGGAAATGGAGCCCATGGTTGCTTGAAACACGCTTGAATGTATGGAGGAATGAGGGGGAAAATAGCAGACGTTTCACGGCATCATCTGAAACCTGGGATTGGGAGGTTGGTTAGATGCTATTTTCTGGTTGTGAAAGAAGGCTATGGAATCATCGCATCAACCCTGTAGCAGCTGCGACAATGATCGTGTCCGCGGTCCATGTGATCCATGACGCAGTGTTTTCATGCGCGCAAAGATGTGTAGTTGCCCACCTGAATATTTTGAGCATCCCGAAGCGTTCTGCAGGACTCTCTGACCGCGTCAACATAGCTACCCTGGGGAGGTGGTGTAGCGTTTTGGGTCATAACCACAGCAGCGCGCCAAAAGTTATTGCAGACGGGCACAATCTTATCCAACCGCTACACGTGACCGTGTGACCACACCCGGTTTGCGTCATTGTTAATGGTAACTGTCTGCTTCGCCGCTAACCGTTGTCAAGCACATCATGAGCTTCTTGCCCCAGTGTTCAAGAGGCTTCAGAATCACTCACGTTGGCCGTAACTTTCACTCGTGTATTCCGTTCGCCAATGAAGGTTAGCATTCTATCCGTACGCTTCAAGCACTCCAAGTTGGTGTTAATTTGTCGTTTCAGGGATTCGAGGACAGCTCCTTGCTGGAGTAAAGCAGGCTATGAAGGTGCGCTCATAACCACCCACCTTTTTCACACCGTTGTGATTCGTCCTGAAATCCTATGTGCAAGTAGAACAAAGACCGGGCATCATCCATTACCTTGAGGGTACGCTCGTTCTACGTGGCATCTGATGCAAGTGATTGATTCGGGCGTCTGCGGTGTTGCTACACAGTCCGTACTCTCCGAAGTATACAATCTAGATAAGATGTCTGGCTCCGAGGCTTCATCTTCTGTGATTCTAAGCGTCCTGCGTAGAGCGGCCCTTCAGCGCGTTCGTTCTTGCTCAGTAGTGGCTGAACATGCTGATCACGTGACCATTTTAGACCGAGTCTGCTTCTGAGTTCATGAAAGGCAAGCGACCCGATCTTGCAGAAAAGGCAACTCATGAAGCAGAAATCATATCTGCATTTCTACCACCCATGCTCTCAGTGGCGGAAATAGACGGGGTACTGAAGGAGGTCGCTTCGGGTTGCCCACGAGACGGTAGTCCGAAGAAAGTTCTTGGGTTAATATTCAAGTCATTCTATTCGAAGGTTGACAAAGCGGACGTTGATCCAGACTTGGTAAAAAGTAGAGCTGAGACGTTGTTGAACATTGAAAGTCAATAGACACCTCTGTTTACAACCCTACCTATTTGTGTAAGGCTACCATAGGACTATATGTGCCTTGCATGATCCGACTGTTCACGATCACTATGAAGATTCCCCAGAGGACGAATCAACCGATGCTGAAGGCCCAGGAAGCGCAACAGTCTCGGAATGAGGATCTCTATCGGCTGAAGGACGAAAAAAAAAAAATTAGTGAGGAATTCTCCGCGGAATAAAACAAACACACAATGGCTATCACTTGTTGTGACGTCCGGAATGACCTGTAGTGGTGCCGTAGACAAAGGTGGGGGAAACGCGCTCCTGGCTCTAACGAGGTCTTCCATACAACGGGTCACCGTATCTGACACACTTTGCAATAATCGTATCCGTTCGTCAATCGCTTCTCGCGTGTTTTTATCCAGGAGCGCTAGTTGAGCTTCTGTTATATGTTCATAATTTCGATCGGGTGGGTGTGGGCTGGTCGCTCGAGGATTGGCAGAGGATGGCCCAGGTGTTTGCGCAGGCGGAACTGCGGATGGATGTAGATCGGGAGCGCCCTGTCGAGAAGCTGCATGAGAAGCATCCGCCACTTGGCTACTATCCAGAGGAATCAAGGATGGGACCCGCCATGTCGACACGTCGTTGGAGCTCGAAGTTAACGGTACGGTTTCAGAGCGTGATGGAAAACCAGCTGCAGTTGAGTGTCCACCAAGACGTCTCAAGGCCGCCTCAGCGGCGGCTTCAGCGGGTGTTTGCAAAGTGTTTTGAGGCTCTGATTGCGATGCGGTTGCCTGGCTACTACGTCCACTGCTGGAGGATGCTTGGGCAGCTGGTGCGCTTCTTTGATTAACCCACCGCCGATCAAAGTCCCATGGACGCCACTCTTGATTGGGTCCCACAAATCCAGTGAATGGCGGTACGGGCTGTAAGGGCCGGGAAACTTGCACTTGACCATGGGGTGGCGGACCTTGGTATTGGATATTGTATTGTATAACCACGCCAGGCGTTGGGCCGGGGGCCCAACCCTGATTCCCAATATTCTGTGGTCCTTGGGCTTGAGGGTGTTGACCGGCAACTGCTTGTGGTGGCTGAGCAGCATTCCGAGCAAATATCCCTAAAACACGAGCAAGAGCATCATTTTCCGGTTGTTGCTGTACTCCAGCCTGATGAAATCCAAAGAAGTTTGGAGGCAGACGCGCTCCAGCTTGCGGTTGTGGCCGGGCAGCTTGTGGTTGGCGTTGCTGGTTCTGTGGGGGGTTTTCAAGAACGCTCTGTCGGCTACAAGACATAGAATCAATACCCACTGGTCAAAAACTAATGAACTACGAGAGAACGCACCAGGTCGGACAGCTCTGCTGGCGCTCGAGCCAAGATCGCAAGCAATAGAAGTGGAAGATATGTCCACAAGGTAACTTTTTGGGAGACATATTTGGTCCGTCGGGGGAAGGCTGTGTCCCCGTGTGGGTACCTTCTGGTCTTCCTTGATAAAACATCTCTTCACGGCAAATGATGCAAGTACGATCCGTCATTGCCAACATTTCCTGTTCAGTTACGTCTGGATATCGTTCATCCATGTTGCGCGTAGCTGCGCGGTATCGGATCAACGCGCGAAGCCTCGTAATAAACGAGCGTCCAGTAAGGTATACGTCCCTAATAATGTTTAATGGCAAGCCATACAAAGCCACAATAAACAAGAAGAACAGAAGATATGTTATGAGCTTGAAGAAGTCTGAGTGGTGCGACAAGGACGAAAGGATGCACGAGGAACGCAAAGATTAATATGCAATCATTTGGATGTTCATTGAACGTACCAGTCGCAAGCTCAACATAAAAGATCCACATGCTCTTGTTCTGCCAGGGAGGGGCATTCTCTCCACCTCTCTGTCGGGCGCGGCGAAGATCAACGACACATATCAGATACTTGGCTATAACATTCATAGCACTAGCCATAAGGATAGCAAACTGTCGGATTCATCGATAAGTAATTCGTTGCAAAGCTTGGTATACTTACTTCATTCGCGAACATCATCATCCCACCTACGCCATTCTTGGTTGTGCTGTCGACGGCGTATATGAACATGAATAAATCAATGAACCAAAGGATGGTGAACAAGCTGGTCATTCGGATATGAAATAACAGTGGTGGGCCAGGATATGGGCGCTGATCCATCTATCAAGAAACAGTTGCTTGGGAACAGACTCGAGTGAAGAAAGAGACAGAACACGCACCCATTCGATGCGGTCGGAAGCCAGCCAATGAAAGGATTTGACCAAGAGTAAGAACCCGAACATAAGAAGGAACGGGATGTCGAAGTCATCTCGGAAAATGGTGAACGCGAGGAGTGACTCGGTCACAAAGAACCACAGACGGTCGTATAGTCGCTGAATTGGCTATTGAGCACGTCACATTTACTCTGCCTGAAGTGACACCCTACCTCGACCTCCTGTGGCCGAAGGGAACCAAAGAATATACGCCGAGCACATTGAGCGCACAACAACGAGACCAGAAGTCCGAAGTTGGCGAGGATCTAGGAGGGCTAAGATATAAGAATATTGTATGAATGAACCGCAGACTGACTAAAACACTCCGGTTACTCTTGGAGAGGTGGATAGCGAGCGAGTAGAAATTGCTATGCCTCCTGAGGGCACTTGCGATCGTGGCGGAGACGGCAATGGAGGATACTGTTGCATAGAGTAGGAACTTGTGCGAGTTCAGAGAAGCAAAGAACCTGCTTTCTCTCGCCCGGAGTGCATCGGTCCATGGCATGGCGGACGGCCGAACGAGTCTGGTGCGGGGCTGGGTCTGTAGACGTGGTCAAGGGACGCAATTCTCACGCTAATAGTTTCCTACGACTCGCGCACACTGCTTGGGTACAGACTCAGGTCAACCAGCCTCCACCATGGCCATAGCTCAATCATCCCGGTCTTACCGAGGGAAGCATGGGCGTTGCTGCCTCTAGATCAGCCCACGGTCATTATCTCAGCGCGCACTCGTTCGTCCCTCCTGCAGGAAGAACGCTGAACCTGGAGTCCTCAGTGACCCATACTACTTCAGTCACGCTCAGGAGTGTCTTCAAAATTTCGTCCATTGTCATGTCTGCATATGTCTGGTTTCATACAGTGGTACCACTGGCTTCTGTCAACTACTATATTGTCTGCTCTTGTTCTGATGCAGGGCTATACCCCGTCGATGGTGCCGATCCCATCGTTTAGTGTTTGATTGTTCAAGGTGAGTTCATTGTCGGTACTGGTTCTCTAGGTGCCCACTAGCCCTGTAGTTCTTTGTGTCTGGTTGAACTCACATTATGTCACTAGTGCTTCAACAGATAGTATTTCGGCTCCTTGGTATGTTGCCAATCCCTTGGAGCTGACACTCTGAATTCGACTCGACGACGATCAGCTGAATGTGGTGCCCGGGCTGAGCGGTTGGTCCGGTGCCACCTCACGAGGACGTCGTCGCGGGCGAGGGGGGCGCAACCGCACAATGATGAAACTCTGAAGGGACAAGTGTGCTGGCGTGCTCCTACCCCCACGACGACGCAGGCGAGGGGTGCGTGACGAGCGCGCCACTACCATCGTACGACAGCAACCACGCCCCATGAGCACGACGACGATGCAGGCGAGGGGACACAACTGCGCGACGATGAAGAGACGAGGATAGCGTACTGGCGTGCTCCCTACCTCCGCAATGATGCAGGCGAGGGCTGCACAACAAGGGTGCTACCGCCGCCGCCGCCGCACGATGGTGACGGCGGCACAACGGTGGAACATTGGGGACTGCTGTGGACACAGGCCGCGAGGTTTTCTCGTAGTCCTGTAATGGCGTCCTTGTGTCTACATACCTGCACCGACTGAGGGACTAATGTCAAGCCGTGGCCCGGGCTCAAGCTAAGGCTTTGAAGCCGGGCCAGGGCTTCGAGGGCTTGGGGCCGTTGCTATTCTGTTATTTACCTGGTCCATGATTCTGCGCTAGCCCCTAAAGCCGAGCTCAAGCCAGGCCGGGCCGTGACATCACCAACATTGTCGCTCAGGCTCTCTGAGCAATATTTGTCTGGGTCATGCACAAGCAACACGAGGTATGCGCCCATGGGACATACATTTACGACAGCTCGGGTCAGGGGATGATAGGTACGAGTGTCGACCTCACCATTTGCTTGAGGACACGTTCTTCGGAACCGATCACCCCTGGAAAACGTGCCGACTTTGCCGCCCCCTCACAAGGCATCACGACAGTTCCAACACCGCAAATCCTAAAAACGCGGTGTGCGAGTGGCTTTCATCGACGGGGAACTTATGTGAGGATAACCCGCGTGTAAAGCCACCATCGTTGGGAATAACGTTGTAATCATTGTCTCTTGGCTGCATGCGTGTGCACTGCCGCTCAGTTTGTTTGCATCGGCAATACCCGTGGCACGCCACAGACGCGTCGAATATAGAAAAAAATGGGTGGCCCTTGACGCGTTCCAGCCCGAGGAGATCGAGTGGCGTTCTGGGACAGACGAAGGACTCGCGTGTTTCTTGTTCGATGGCCTCCCACCAGTCTCCTTCTGTCGGGGAGAAACGAAAGCAACTAGTGGATCAGACTAGTAGTCGGAAGAGACTCGCACTCGAAGATCCAAGTGGGCGCGGCGCAACCAGTGGAAACGCCAAGGAAGAGTACTGGATGATACAATGGTATGCTGGTTTTCGAATTCATGGTTCGTATGTGTCTGTCTGATCCCGTGGTTAATAGGCGGAAACCTCAGTACAAGAAACACAAGACTTGGGATGGTGATGCGGTTCTCGTGTTGAATGACACCAAAGGGACGGTATACGATCTGGAGGGCAAATTGTATGTGGTATTCGTTCTATTATTACTAACACCTATCCGATTTTGCCTTCCTACAGCATTGGATCTGGCTCTCTGAAAGTTCCCAGAGTAGAGGAAGGCGGAGAGTATGAATTCAGCGGGAAAGAGATCGGAATTGACCACGCCATTTCTAAGGCGGACTATTTGTCTGGCAAATGTTTCGGGCGTGGCTCCAAGGTGGCCACTACCACCTCCGCGTCGACCGTCCACCAGCAATCTATTCCACTGAAGCCTTCGAATCTTGGCACTCCCTATAAGATACCTACAAAGAAGGTTGTGGACCTGCGGCCTGTCAATTTAATTTCCAGTTCACCAAATACAACTACACGGGAGCCTTTAGAATCAAAGTCATACTGGACGGCAAATTGGTACGCATACACGATATCTTGGAGGGTCATAACAGTGAAGTGGTCTAGGCGTCGACCTCAGGCAAAGAAACACAAGACATGGGACGGTGACGCGTTTGTCCAGCAGATAGGAAATCAGCTGACAATAATTTCCGAGAAGGGTAAAATGTGCGTACTTCCCACTTTGCTATGGGCTATATGCATAGTCGGAACCGCAGAATCGGACGTAAGGACTGGGATGGACTCCCACTCAGGAGTGGATGTCGATTTTTTGCTGGAAACAGGGAGATCTCGCTGGACCTGGCCATCTTGTCATCACAATTACCATCGGTTACTGGTGTCGAAGAAGAAATAGCTGGCCACGAAGATCTCGATTGGGAAAGATCACCGTCAACCCCGCCAATTACCTTACAACCAAATCGTTTGTCGAAGGAAAATATTCCCCAAGCCACTGTCTCCAAGAGTTTTGTTCCACCTGCCTCATTCTATGGCCAACTTTCCAAGAAACAGCCAGCTGGCCCTTTGTGGGTATTCCGCAGCGCGGAAAACATCTTTTAACCACACGTGATCTTAGGCACGATCCGGACGCGGAAGGCGCGGTGGTCATGAAGGCTCCGACTAATGAGCACGTGGAAAAGCTCAACAAAAAGTACCGTCGTACATTCAATGCCTTGGCCAGACCTGATATATTTGTACTAGGACCTTGCCTATCGTCCCGGTCGTCCTTGATCCCGTCATTGTGAAACATTTACGACCCCACCAAATCGAAGGTTACTTTATTTCAGATAAGGGGCGATAGTCATAGTCTTACTGATGCTCAGGCATTTGTTTTTTGTACGAGTGTGTCATGGGTTTGCGGAAGCACGAGGGCCAGGGCTGCATCCTTGCAGATGAGATGTAAGCTGTATCTTCCTGTGATTCCTGGCAAACGTTGACCTTTGCAATGTCTAGGGGTCTTGGGAAGACATTGCAGGTATATACCGTGTCTTTTGTAGTCCCTAGCGACTAACTTGGGATAAGACTATCGCGCTAGTTTGGACGCTCCTGAGTAAGGCAGTCCAAGCATTATTTCCAGCTACCTGACGGCGGCGCAGAACAGAACCCTTATGGTGGTAGAGCGGGAGTCATTGGCAAGGCGTTGATTGTATGCCCAGTATCGCTGATTAATGTGAGCTTGGGCGTGGAAGCTAATGACACGCGCTGAATTCAACTTCAGAATTGGCGTGCTGAGTTCCGCAAGTGGTAAGTCTCAGGAAGAGGGACCACTCTTTGATGACTACTATTGCAAGGTAGGCTTGGTCGTGACCGTATCGGCGTTTTGGCTGGGGATAAAGATAAATCCCAAGTCAAGCAGTTTGTGAACTCGTAGGTGAAGTGTGCTCGGGGGATTGTTTAGCTTCTCATGAACGTCTTATCTAGGCGAGTCCATCAAGTCCTCGTAATCGGGTACGAAAAGTTGAGGGGTGTTATGTGAGTGGCACCAGCTTCTCAGTATGCTCCTTGGTCGAACAGTTCGGCAGAAGCGACCTCGCATATTGCAAGTGAGTGAAGAAATAACCTTCTTGCGATCACATCCCTGAAGTCGCGAGGAACAGCCCTCCAATTGGCCTTATAGTATGCGACGAAGGTTTGTGAAATATTTGTTTATAGGCCCTTTCTTTATCTACAAACCCAACAGGACATAGATTAAAGTCGGCGAATAACAAGACGTCTACAATGTTTAAAGCACTTCGCACGCCCAGGAGAATAATCCTTTCAGGGACGCCCATTCAGAACGATCTAAGTGAATTTCATGCAATGGTAGGTTTCTTCTGGCAAGACTTCCAGTGGCTTCCAGTGCATAGTTAATGACATGATTTCAGGCCGACTTTTGTAACCCTGGCTTGCTTGGTAGTCGCATCTTGCTTGCGATGCCAAATTGGCTGACTTTAACCTAGATGACTACAACACATTTCGACGGGTGTACGAAGTTCCTATTCTGAAGAGTAGGGCGCCCGATTGTACTGTGAAGGAACTTGAAACTGGAGAAGCGCGGTCGGGCCAGGTATGTTTGTCGCAGTGTACTCCTGGATCGACCTCACGTTTTGCAATTAGTTGTCCGCCATCGCGAAGAGCTTTGTATTGCGACGTGAAGCAACAATTTTGAAAAATTATCTGCCACCCAAATGTTAGTCCCCGCAGTCTCATCTTACGTTGTGCTGAACAATACCACAGATGAATATGTTGTCTTCGTTACTCCATCGAAGTTACAACTTTCCATGTTCGCCACGATCCTCAGGCCAGAAAAACTGGACGCTTTGATTGAGGGATCGACTGCCGAATCGCTCGCTCTTATTGGAACACTGACCAAAGTCAGCAACAGCCCTGTCTTATTAAAAGCTCAGCTTGACAAGGCCAAAATGTCCAAAGGGGAGCACAAGATACGTTCTGGAATCCTGGAAGCGGCAGGACTCCTCCCAGAGCGAGCTCAGATTGAAGACTTTTCTCTCAGTGGTAAGTGTATCTCAACTAGCTCGATACGAGAGGATAACGTACCTGCCGAAGGTAAACTGACCGCTTTAGAAAATCTTCTTACAACACTTCGACAGGTATGCCGGATAGATAGATGCACATTTGCAGGAAATTAAACAACAAGCAGCACACCGATGAGAAATGTATTTTGGTGTCTCATTACACATCCACCCTCAACATACTCGAAGCTTTCTGCAAGAGACGGCGTTATACTTACCTGCGTTTGGACGGGTGCGTGCTAAGTAGGTTCTGGTGTTGCGGACCTCACGACACGTGATCCTAGTCAAACCCCGGCTACAAAAAGGCAAGAATATGTTAATGCTTTCAACAAGTCCCGCCAACAAAGCCATTGTCTGTTTTCCTTGGCACAGACAAGTAGTAATATTGTCTGATGTAACACACAGTTTTGTTCTTGCTGAGTTCCAAGGCGGGTGGTGTAGGACTCAATCTTATCGGCGCATCACGTCTATGCCTCATCGACTCTGATTGGAACCCAAGGTGTGCTAAGCCTTCTTAACTTTCCGAGTAACTTATGTATATGCGTTGTAGCCACGATCTACAATCAATGGCACGCATACACCGGTGTGTTGGCCCGAACGATGTTCTTTTTTGCCAGATACTCAACATAGGATATAGCGACGGCCAAAAACGACCAGTGTTCATCTACCGATTTTTGACCGCGGGGACCATTGATGGCAAGTGAATCTATTATTCTTTGTCTGGGATCTCAGTCCTCCGTTATAGAGAAAATTTTTCAACGGCAAGTCACGAAAATTGGACTGAGCAATTGTTGGTGGCATCATCCGTCCGGTCACATATTTACTGATTCTGTCCCTGTAGCCCTCATGGGCAATGTAGGTCGACCGTTCTTGGCCCTTCAGCACACTAAAGCTCCAGACAGGAAACCGCGGGATCCAAGGCGGATTCGTTCACCCGAAGAGATGTAGGTGATTTCTCCTATCAAACTGAATGACGGACTGAATTAAAGTTCAGCTTCGTGACATCTTCCGCATCCAACCTGACACACTCTGCAACACCCACGACCTCTTGGGTTGTGAATGTGGTGGCCGAGGACTTTCAACCGCTAACAACGTAGATACCGATTCCAAGCTGGCGGAAACAGCTCCTGAAGGAGATGATGACTACCTTGAGCAAGGGTTTGTTAGCGCGTCTCAACTAGACTCAGCCCAGCTTGACAAAGCCGAAAAGGTGGTGATTAAGATTCATTGTCATCGATCCAAAGAAATATGTGCTGACCTAGTCATCAGGAGCTTCGAAAGAAGGCCGAGCTCGCCGCGCTTGGGGAGTGGACGCATATCAATTGTCTGCGACACGATGCTCGATACGACGTTCAGGATGATATCCTACAACGGCTTCTTTATTTTCCAGATGACGACAACACGGAACAGGCCGAGCTTGATAATCCTCAGTCTAGGCTGGGCTCCCTACTGGCCTCTGTCGACCTCCAGAACATCGCGGCGATCGATGAAATACGACCTTTGCCGTCCGTACGGGATGTCCCAGGGGGGACTGTCTCCTTTCTGTTTGAAAAGATCTCGACAACCAGTCTGGACGTTGGTGACGGGGCTGACCAGCCAAATTGAGGTAGCGACTCTCTAACTTCAGTTTACGCCGATGCCTGTCGCAGGCAGCATAGCTCGGATGTATACCTACACTTCAACTAACCTAACAAGTATTACATGGATAGACGTTCAATCGTGCGTCACTATTAATTCAATGGGTGTCATACAAAATGTGTACGTCGGCGACCGCGCCGGGGTGCAAAGAAACGCGGTCGAACTGGCTTCACGGAAGCCATATCCTCGTCGACTGCACTAATTTTCTTCAAAAGCACGTCTATCTCGTTATCCCGAAGCCCATATTCACGAAGCTTTCGTGCCCTGACTTTGAAAGAGTCCCGGCGGGGACGAAGGCCCAAGGAATCTAGCAACTTCTGGAAGAACTCCGCCAACCAACTAACCTCCTCCTGCGCGAAGCCTTCTCCGCATCCGTGGGTGATTAGAAGGTCGTGGACCACCCGCCTAGAGGCAACGTATCGGTCACGGAACTCCCGCTTTGCAGTGATGCAAGCATGACCGGTAACATGGATCTGACAGTCTGCGAAGTGACGATAGTTGTGTGACCACCAACTCTCCATGTCCTCTTCGTTCTCAAGATGAGTAATGATGAGGGCAACAGGAACCTTCTTGTTACAGAGAAAGTCGCGGAAAAGCAGGTAATTCTGTTGCATGTTAGCCGTGATCCTACCGCCTCGCACACAAAACAGTAGTAGACTGATGCCTCCAGTGTCAGACAAGTACTTGATGAGACGGTATGCCTTGTTGATAGCGCCGATCAAGCAATCGGGGTCCCCGAGCTTCTGAGGTTCGTTTAGACCGACGGTGTCGAATATACGAAACTCCCGCCCTCGGATGGTAATGTCGTACTGGCTAGCATCCATGGTGCAGCTCGAAGCGCTAGACGACGTCTTTGCTTCATCATGGTCCCCACCCAGGATGAGATTGACGACCGAGCTTTTTCCAGCTCCCATCTCTCCGAAAAGTACAATGTTAGATCGACGCTGGATCGGTCGAGGCTCGCTAGTCAGCGATGAGGGAAGGGTCTGAGAGAGGGTGCGTTCAGTCGTGGTCACAGCATTGGAGACGGTTTCTGACCTTACTCCTCTTGAATACAACCTCTTCTTCATCCCCGGAGGAGACGCTTGCAGAGGAGGTGCCGGCATATTTCATCATGGTTGATTCTTGCGAGACGAAAGGCGCGGCCTAAGTAAGTCGGAAATGGACCTGGGGGCAGAGGTGAGAGTAGCGGAGGGGGGGAGGCTGGCTGGAGCAGGGCGGGGAACTGGAAGTCAAGAGCGCCCAATGTGGATGATATGTCCCGCTTAATCACGAAACAGGGGGAAAGGGTAAGTAATTTGTGTGATCCTGACCGAATCGATCAATCCAACCACATTGTCACCTCATGGACTACGAGGATACTGTCAACTTCTCCCACAATGCCTCGTTGATGCCAGGAGGTCTTGGAGTACCAAATTGCGGTATGGCTTTACGCCAGCCCATCAATATCCGAAGCAAATCTGACACGTGTTTGCGCGGGGGCATGTCTTTTTTTTGCAGATAAGTCCTCTTGGGTGAGATATTCATAGTTAATGGATGCGGAGGTACTATGTGGCACCGGAAAGCTCAAAGTGAATACGACAATCAAGACTCGAGGCGTTCACAACTTACACGCAGTTACTGAATTGTACATCCTAATGCTTTGCGTTGGCCATCCTCCCAACCACCTCGCTCCACCTTGCGACTCATGGCTTCCGCATCATCCCTGGTCATTCCACAACGTGACACCAACATGCGCACCATTTGCTTCCTGCTATGGACGTGCCGGGCATAAACCAACTGCCGAAGATAGATTGAGAGGTTGGTGAACCAAGTTCGAGTTTCGACGCGGTAAGCATGCCCAGCAGCACATTTGATAAGAAGATCCGAGATTATTGTCTTGGATTCTTCGTATTTGTCCGCATACATGTTGCCGTATCCCTGCGTGCAGGTGACGCATGCATGAGCTATGACATTGATGCCGAACCTGGTGAACTCATATGAGTTCCGTTCCCACCACCGTTCCATCGGTGTCTCCAACTCCAAGTTCGTGATGACGAGTGCGACTGGGACCCGGCGACAACAGAGGAATTCGTAGAACAGCCTATAGTTGTGCTGGGTGGTAGCGGTGATTCTGCCGCCCCTGACGCAGAACATGAGCAGGTGAATACCTCCAGCTCCGTTCAAAGTAGTCATCAACTGGTAAGCTTTTTCGATTGCTCCGAGATAATGCTCAGCCCCTAGTTGAGGCTCGTTCAAGCCCACGGTATCATAGATACGGAGATGATATTTCTCGGCATTGGTTTCGTATAGGGTGGAATCCAGTGTACACCCGTCGGTGCCGTGAGATGTCGCAGCGACCTGTCGACCCATGATGAGGTTGACGAGCGAGCTTTTTCCGGAACCAGTTTCACCGAAAACAACGATATTCTGAGCAAAGTCGCGCGAAGACATGGAATGCTGTACAAATGTTGGTCAGTTCGGAATTCCCGCGTAAATGCCCCAGGCTCATAAATACCTAGGTCTGGTGTGCGATGAGACTAGCTGGTGTGTGCTGGATCGAATACTTTAGAGTAAGGAATCCAGTGGAGGTTCTTGATGTGATGATCAACTTGAAACGTCTTTGCAAGACATACCACCGTCGTCCGTGACGAGTTGTGATGAGCATGAGGACACAGACAGGAAGCGGGCTGGTGTTGGTGTCGAAGCGCCGTGTTCATTTTCGGTTACTTGAGAGCTGTGTTGAATCTCGATGATCTGGCCCATGCACGGATCCCGTGCGTTTCCATGTGTCGGCCTTGCTGCAAGGACTTGCTCAGCGAAAATCGCTGGCATACAGCAGTAGTACCAGTCTCCCACCTGCGTGCAGACCCCCGTTAGTGCCGCAACGCCGAGCGTCGCTACTGCCTCTGGACGACCAGGAACCTCATGGACGGGCTTGCCAGTGGCGCACAGAATCTCCCTGACCCGGAGCTTGTACTAGGTAATGATGCGGACCCGGCTTTACCACCTGTGAGTGGGCACCTGCAATCACAGCTCTCGACCACCATGTTCATATTCACCGATACCAAGGCCGTCGACGCTCAGTTGCATGACCAACCACAACAAGCACAGGTTGTAGGCGTCGGGCGGCACAAATTGCTCTTCGCTGACGTTCTACAGAATCTTCGACGATCCCCTGGCACACTGACCATCCCGGCGACGTCTGTATATATTCCCGCAACCCCGTGTTCATGTGCACAAAGTGCTTGCGAGGTCTCTCCATTCCCTACTCCCATGCAACAAGACTCGGGTGTAAGTGCTCCATGCCTGTGTGGTTGTTGGGCTGATTTGCTGATAAACCAAAAGCACGGGCTACTCCGAGCTCGAAATATCGTCGTGTTTGGCGAAAGTGGGGTTGGAAAGTCGTCGGTCATCAACATGATTGCAGGGAGGAACATCACACAGACCTCCAATGACGCTGTCGGGTGCACATTTCAGTACCAGTGCCACCAGGTCCTTCTCGATGGTCTCAGTATGAATCTCTGGGATACCGTCGGGCTGGACGAAGGTACCGAAGGCACTGTGCCCGCCAAACAAGCCGAGGGCAGCCTCAAGGCTTTCCTCCGCCAAATAACTCGACGGGACGGCATCGATCTACTTCTGTATTGCGTCCGCGGTACTAGGGTCAGGCAGGCGCTGCTCAGGAACTATAACATTTTCTACGCCGCAATATGTCGCAAGAAAGTGCCAGTGGCCCTGGTCGTTACTGGACTAGAAAACTATGGAGGAGAGATGGAAACATGGTGGACCGAGCATGAAAAAGATTTAGCTAAACACGGGATGCGCTTTGATGCCCATGCATGCGTTACCACGATGCGTAGCGACCACCCCGCCATCCAAAGCCGCCTGAAACAGTCTCGAGATATACTTCGCGACCTCGTGCGGGCAAAGTTCGACACAGTGACATGGAAAGCAGATGAAGACTCCTTAATTTCCGCTTCCCTGCCCGACGTCCGTGCTCTACTCCGGGCAACGGAGAAAACGACGGCACCTCTAATCACGATATGTGATACCCCGGGGCAGATCAATCGGGTCCATCTCTTCCGAAACACGACAGAATCTCAAACAGCCCACATTAGTGGTCGAAAATATCAATGTCTCTATGTTAATGATCAGCAGGTGTCCCTCGGGGACTCAAGACTTTGTGGGGAATCGGTGCAGCGGCCGGACCTTCTCATCTTTTGCGCCAATATGGCTTCTGAACCGGACCAGACTTGGACTACCCTCAAGCAGTTCCACAAATCGTTTGGTGGGGAGACATGTCCAGTCATAATCGTTCTCATGGGTCTTGATAACCACGAAGCTGCGGTCAAGGTGTGGAGAATCTGGTCATCTTCACATAGTGGGGAGATAATCGCAAGTCCGACCTACTACCCTGATCCAGGCAATTCGGGAGAGACGGTAGAAAGAGCTGAAAAAGCCTTGGCCACCCTCATTGAAGAGAAATGCCTCAACAAATTCGGGGAAAATCTGACGAAGTTTCAAAAGTTTTGCAGACACGGCAGGTTGTTCTTTGCTAGACGTATGTAGTTCCTAGATTTGGTAGACTTTACTGCGGAGTAGGTTTTTCGTGTCATGGGTACCAATTGATAGAGACATTTTGTACGAACACTTTATACTGTCTGCGGGTTCGAAACGGACGACATTCCCTTGGGTGAAAGCATAATTGACGACGAAAATTTGACACCAGTATGATGTGCTTTCCTCGCTAGCTGAACTCCCTAGTTGAATAACTCGAATGAAGTCATTGTACGGAGCACGGATTGTGATGAATCATATCGGCTGACATTGCACCGTGAACGAAAGATTCTATGCAATCGACGCCGTCCTGACGAAATAGCCAAGGCTTCGTGTATGCATTTATTGGTTGGGGCACGGGAGGTACAAGACACTTGGAACTTCGGCTCTAACTTGGGGGCTGCCAGGCAGAGGCGCGCCTGCCCACTGCAAGCCCTACCTCGCGTCTCGGTTCGGTGGCGAAGTACATTCGAGGCTAGTTACTTTCTGAACATCACGATTTTCCTGAGACAACTAGTCAAGTGCACTGATCGTCCACAATCGACACCATATCTAGTTCCTCAAGGAAAACTCTTAGACACTTGACGCGAAGATAATGCATACATCCCGAAGCATTCGGGATTGAAAACAAAGCGCGTTGCATACTTCGCCAATAACAATGAAATGTGTCTGTCAGTAGAAACCTCCATTACGGTTAAAACATTTTGGGCTGCAAAAAAAAAGGTGGTCACCTAAATCCCGCATACACCGCCAAAGAGAAGGATATCTGGCAGTGAATTGCACGCAAATCTCGGAAATTCCAGCGGGTCTGAGAACAGGCCGAGAAGCCGACAGCGGATCGCTGTTGGCAGACCTCCAATCACAGACATTTGGTGCACGTAGCGTACTTTTTGCTCGGTCATCTGTGCTGGCACAAGTACAGGAAAATAAGCTGCCTCGATGGTTCCCTAGTGAGAATAGCACTAGCCAGCGGGATGTCGATAAGAACGCGGAAAGGTAAAAAAAAAAAAAAAGGCAGAAGCACCGGGACAGCAAGGGGCCGACGGTCGGCCTATCGGCAAATGTCAGAGAAACGCACAAGTAAATCTAGGTTGGCTGGCGCCAGGCAACAAGTAAAAGGTCACCGAGATCGTGACGCATGGTCGGCCCCAACAATCGTCGATTCCGGTCCTACTACTGGTGGTACAGCCCATGTGCTACTTACACGGATTGATCGGCAAATCGTTCAAGGTAAAAATGAGTTGGTGCACGACGTAGTCAAGGGTTAGGAGCCAGAGCAGGTAACTGCAGGTGTGAAATCCCCTGGCATCTTGGGACTGTACCGCCCGGACGTCGGCCACTCTGCCTCTCGAGGACCATCATTTCCTTTCTCTCCTAGTCGCCTGGGATCGCTCCCCACCTTCCTAACACCAGACCCAACCTTGGATTGGACGGGCTCGCTTGGGAGGACACCTTTCGCCGCATTCTTTGCCTCTTTTTCCCTGTTACGCACATCAGGCGCAACCCTTAGTCTAATGGGCTCGCTGAGTAGGGCATCTTCCGTTGCGTACTTGACCTCCCTTTCCCTGTTGCGCGCAACGTCAGGCACAGGCTTTCCTTTGACGGGGTCGCTTGGCGGGGCACCCCTCGTCGTCCTCTTAACTTCCCCCTCTCTGTTCCGCACAACGTCATGCACAGCCCTACCCTTAGTGGGTTCGCTTGGTGGGACATCTTCCGCCGCGATCTTGATTTCTCTTGCCTTGCTCTGCACAACATCAAGCGCGTCCTTGACTTTGATGGGCTCGCTTAGGGGGACATCTCCTTTGGCGTCCCTTTCCCTGTGCCGCCCCACACCAAGCGCACCCTTGGTATTAGTGGGGATATCCCGCGGAGCGTCTTCTGTCACGTTCTTGATCTCTCTTTCTCCTTTTCGTACAGCGTCAGGCACAGCCGTGACTTTGATGGGACCGATTGGTGGGGTATCTCCCGCCGCATCCTTGGGCTCCATATCCCTGCTCCACATAACGTCCGGCGCGGTCGCAGCTCTGACGGGTTTGCTCAGAGGGGCACCTTCCGACGTACTCTTGACTTCTCTTTCCTTGTGTTGCATAGCACCCGGCGCAGCCGCGATGTCGTTGTGTTCGTTGGGTGTAATATCATCATTCGCCGAGCTCTTTGCAAGGTCAGTTTCCTTCTCATTTTCGCTCTCTCCGTTCCCCGCCTGCGGGTCCTTGCTGTCACTCTTCTCCGTATCGCCCCTTTCCATCATATCGGCGATCTTCTTCGCGGTCTCCGCATCCAGTCTGCAACGGTGCGTCAACACCTTCATGACGTCCTTCTTCTTCGGGCTCTTTTTCCCTGGGATGAAATTCTTCATCCCTCTCGCAATCCTCGCGAACCAAGAGTGTGAATCCGGAGCAAAGGCCTCGTTTCTGCGAGCGCAGTTTTTCAGCAGGTCCCGAATTATCTTTTGCGACTCCGTGAACTTGAGATCTTCTCCGGGGGCGTCGTCCTGGACTGCTGTGATGCAAGCGTGACCGTCGCTCTTGATGCCGTAGTCCTCTATGTGCTTCTTGTTCCTCATCCACCAGTCCTCCATCTCGACTTCTCTCTCGAGACCGGTGAAGACGAGGGCTATCGGCACCTTGGTGTTGCAGAGACACTCGCAGAACAGTCGGTAGTTGCTCTGGGTCGTCGCCGTTATCCTGCCCCCGCGCATGCAGAACAGCAAAAGGTGGATGCCGCCGGCCGTTCCAAGCTTGCTGACAAGCTCGTACGCCTTCTCGATCGCTTTCAGGTAGCCGTTGACGCCCATCTGGGGCTCCTCGAGACCGATGGTGTCAAATATGGCAAAGTCCAGGTTGTCAAAGGAGATATCGTAGCATTTGTACTGCATCGTGCAGCCGTTGACGTCCGACGAGACCTGGGCGATCTCCTTGCGGGCAATGAGGTTGATGACGGAACTTTTCCCGACGCCCGTTTCACCGAAAAGGACGACGTTGATGGTACGTGGCTGCGTTTGGGCGGACGGATCCCTGACGGATAACGTTTGTCCTGGGTTGATGCACGCGTGAGCGCTACGAGAAAAAGGCGGTTTATTTCAACGTTACCATTTCCAGCGCGATGATCGCTTTTGAACTCGCCGCTGACGGACGTGATCAGCCCGGTGGAGGAGCGGGAGAGGCCTTTGGACGGATCGGCGTGCTTCCCGAAAGACTGTAGCCCGTCAGTGGACGAATTCTGGCGGGGTACCCATGCACGCTTTCTCAGAGTCTAGGAGCGGAAGCAAACGCAAACGTGCGGACGTGAGTGGTGACGGGAGAACAGGCCTACGCAGCGAGCGATATGCATACCTTTGAAAGTGAGTTGCGCAACGAATTCGAATCCGAGGTCATCGTAAAGGACAGACTGTCGGGAACCTCGGTTTCTGCAGGAGAACCAGGACGGTGGGGTGTTGAACACGAGCGGTTGGATCAAAGGGCCTCAAGGGCATTCAGCCTGCCTCATGGCTCGCCATGCGGCCGGGTGGCCCCACGACGCTAATCGATGATAGACCGCCATCGACTCGAAGTGGGCCACAGACTGGGCGTCCCCACACAAGAATCCCCTCGGGTGGCTGGCTGTCCACGGACCTGGTCATTCCGAGGACGACGGCACTGGAGACCTGTACTATCTGTTGATAACAACGCTCGGGTGCGTCGAAACCTGCGCAAGGAAGAGTTGGATTGGGTAAACTCTACTGCCTGGCATATCGCAACGTGTGACTTGAGCCAGATGAAGGCCTCGTGGGGCACGCAAGGCCGACATTGGCGAGCCTCGTCCCGGCTGCCCGAGTTGGAACCTGTTCACCGCACCAAGGCAGTTGTCCACACCGAAAGGAAAATCATGTCTTGCACGTCGCTCTGGCTCTGATGCGGCACAGCAGTTCGCACTAGCGGTTCACGGGGAGCCTCATGCAGACTCATCCCTGCGGCCCATGATCCACGCTTCCCCGCCAACGTGTAGGGTCCAATGTGTTTGTGGTGAAAGGGCATGGCCATGGTGCCAAGTTCGAGGGCGCTACTGCCCATTTCACCCACAACACCGTGGATTCGTCCCAGCAGTGACCCTATCCAAGCTTTGCACCTGGCCTCTCGACAGGCAAGTCAGCGGACGTCACACTCCCGCAAGCAAAAGTCGTCCCGCTCGCTCGCGCCTCTGGGAGCCCCACCATGTCCCGACTGTCGCTCACGGTTTGTAACATTTTCACGGACCTTGCCCGAGCGTACGTGTATGTGACGTTCCTCATAGGCAGACTCGAGCCCTGTATACAACGTGGTCGTCTTTGGCGAGAGCGGCGTAGGAAAGAGTTCCATCGTCAACCTTGTGGCCGGCTCGCAGGTCGCACGGACCTCCCCAGATGCGAACGCGTGCACCACCCGCACTCGGTCGTACGACGTGACCGTCAACGGGAACAAGTACCGAATGTGGGACACGCCCGGTCTCGACGGAGGCTCGTTTGGACGTTTTCGGGCCGCCTTTGCAGAGAGGGCTTTGAAAACGTTTCTCCGGAATCTGCTCCGAAAGGACGAGCCGACCCTGTTGGTCTACTGCGTTCGCGCTTCCAGGGCCACGCGGGCGCTGCTCCGTCACTATACATCTGTGCGCTCAGGCATCCGTGCGAGTGCCGCTGTCCCCATGGCCATCGTCGTCACCGGGCTGGAGAACGCGCGTGGGGACATGGAGGACTGGTGGGACAGGAACGTCGCCGGGCTGTCGCATCACGGCTTGGAGTTCGTGGATCATGCGTGCATCACTTCCATCGACGACGACCCGCGTGATCCCGAGCTCGCTCGCACACGTCGGACTCGTTCGCAGGGCGTCCTCCGGGACTTGATATTCCGGAATTGCATTCCGCGCGAACGGGGCCTGAATGCGCCGCAGCGCTCCTGGACTGCCGGACGACGAGACGATCTGAAAGGATGGGGTTGGGTCGTCTGGACGTGCCTCGTATCCACTCTGCTGTCGAGTTAAAGTCGGTCGACGCTTGATGTAATTAGTCTGGCCACATGCGCTGGTCCCCGGGGGCGGTCGGGGATGACCCGACAAACCCTTGCCCTGGGTACACCCCTGGTCTGTGGACTGGACATAGTCGCGGATCTACCAGCACTATAGGTCTCAAAAGTCCCGACTCCACGCGGTGGTGAGGCACGCGGTGGGGCTGAAACCCTTGACGGGAAGTTTTTCTTTTTAAAAAAAGGGGGCGGATCAAACCCACCTTTGCAAGGAAGATTGTCGACGCATCGTCGTCCCGCTCCAACGCCCCCTCATCGACTTCCAACCGCAAATATCGCTCTTCCAGATGTATTATTCTGCCGGGGAAGCAGGAATGGTCGCAGCGGCACCGCAGGTCCGACACCCCGACACGTTCTACTTCCCCGCAGCGTACACGCGCGTGCTCACCTTCTCTCTCCCCCCACAGACACGCCACGTCGTCTTCATCGGGGAAACCGGGGCGGGCAAAAGTTCCGTCATCAACCTCCTCGTGGATCGCGGCGAGCCTGTGGCCGCCACGTCGCCCGACGCGACGTCGTGCACGCGCGAGTACGCCTCGTACGACGTCTCCATCGAGGGGCGGACGTGCACGCTGTGGGACACTCCGGGCCTGAACGAGGCGTCGCGCTTTGGGCGGTTTTGGAGGCGGTCGAAGCGGGTAGATTCGCTGAGGCAGTTTCTCCGGGAGAGGCAGCGTCTCGGGGAGCTTGATCTCCTCGTATTCTGTATCCGGGGAAACAGGGCTCACGCAGGCATGTCGCAAGCTTACAAGACCTTTGGTCGCGCAACACGTCAGATGGCGATTCCGGTGGTGGTAGTTGTGACTCACCTGGAGCGGGAACAGCCGACCATGGAGGCGTGGTGGCAGTTCAACGAAAAGAGGCTTGCGGAACTGGGGCTAGTGTTTGACGACCATGCATGCCTCACCTGCCTGTCGCCCTATCATCGTAGATGGGCCTCGCAGCAGGAGATCCGTGTCTTGATCTCGGCAGAGTATCAGTGCCAAGCGCGGCCCGCATTGTCAGGCCAGGAATATCTCAACGACACAGACAGCCCACTGCCAGTCGGCTGTGTGGTGTGCTGACGCTAGTAGTAGCACTACCAGACAAGTTGGACCCACAAATAAATATTCGTATTTGCGTCTAGTCCGCCCAAGAGTGTGTCTACAGATTATACCAAGGACCCAAACGAACGTCCGTCTCCGACGCCGGGTTTTGTCTTGGATTCAGTTTCCGCAGGGTCCAGTTTCCTCGCAATAAACCCGGCTGAACTAATCCAACCTGGGTCCGGCGAGTCTGACGCTCTCCTGGACATCGTCCTCGTACAACTTGAACGCTCTCTGGAACATGCTTCCGAGTTTACGGACTTCCCTCTCAAACGCTTCCTTGTTCGCCCACGCAAGGCGAGGGTTGAGGAGCTCGCGGGGGACGCCTTCGATGCTGGTGGGGACCTGGAGTCCAAACACCTCAAAGGTCTCGTAGTCGGCATGGAGGAGTTCACCAGAGTGGACGGCGTCGACGATGCGGCGAGTGACCTTTAACGGGCACCGCTTGCCGGTGCCAAACTTGCCGCCGGTCCATCCGGTGTTGATCAACCAGCAAGCCACGTTGTGCTTCGCCATTCGGTCCGCCAACATTTCTGCGTAGCGGCCCGGCTATCCGTCGAGTGAGCAATCACCGAGAAAGCCAGACACCAACGACGACGTACGTGGAGAACGATGAAGGGTGCACTGTAGCAAGTGGAGAACGTCGGGATCGGCTCGAGCACGCCGTCTTCGGTCCCCGGGGTTTTCCTATGTGCGATCGGTCCAACACCGTTGACACGACTGACCAAGACGGGTGGACTTACGAGGTGTACCCGGCGAGGAAGTGGTAGCTCGCCTGGGACGGCGACAGCTTGCTCACCGGCGGGAGGACACCGAATGCGTCGCAGGTCAACATGATGATGTTGCTGGGCTGCCTTTCGACCGCGCATGGCACCTTGGCGTTGGGGATGTATTCGATGGGATAGGCGCAGCGGGTGTTCTCGGTGATGCTGACATCATCATAGTCTGGCACGCGCGTGCCAGGGTGGTACACGACGTTCTCGAGGATTGACCCGAAACGGATGGCGTTGTAGATCTCGGGCTCTTTCTCCCGAGACAGGTTGATGCATTTCGCATAGCAACCGCCCTCGATGTTGAAGACGCCGGTGTCGGACCAAACGTGCTCGTCATCGCCGATGAGCAGCCGATTGGGATCCGCGGAGAGGGTGGTCTTTCCGGTGCCGCTGAGACCAAAGAAGAGCGTGACGTCGCCCTTGTGCATGCCGACGTTTGCGGACGAATGGAGAGAGAGCTGGCCAAACTTGACCGGCTGGAGATAGTGCATCACGGAGAAGACGCCCTTTTTCATTTCGCCTGCATACTCGGTGCCGAGGATGACCATTTCCATGCGCTTGAAGTTGATCTCCACAGAGGTGGTGGAAGACATGCCCTTTGTGAAGCGGTTGGCAGGGAACTGACCGGCATTGTAGATGATGAAGTCGGGGTCGCCAAAGTTGGCGAGCTCGTCCTCCGTGGGACGGATGAGCATGTTGTTCTGCAATGCCGTCAGTTGTTGCCCGGGACGGAACCCGGATGACGACAGGACGGACCATGAACAAGGCGTGATAGGCGCGCGCACAGATTACTCGGACCTTGATGCGGTACTTGGGATCCCACTGAGCTAAACGTGAGCGGATCGACAGAGGCGCGAGAGGACAAGACTCGCCCCCGCGAAGCCGTCAAAGACGTAGACATTGTCGCGCGTGTTGAGGTAGTCGATCGCGCGCTCGCGGTTGATCTCGAACGTGTCTGGGGAAACAGACGGGTCAGGCAGACGAGCGGGGGAGGGAAGGGAAGAGGGACGGACGCTCGTCCATCTTGATGTTGACGGAGCCCCACCAGATCTCGTCCTTGGAGGTGTCCTCGTAGACGATGCGCTTGTCCTTGGGGCTGCGGCCGGTCTTTTTGCCGGAGAAGTTGATCAGGGCGCCGGAAGAGGAGATGATGGCGCCCTCGTTGCGGATGGCGTCCTCGTAGAGCTGGGACACGGGCGCGTTGCGCTTGAGCTGGATGCGGTCCATGTCGAAGCCGGCCTGCGAGAAGTACTCGAGGTCACGGCCGATG
Organism: Boletellus aff. lepidospora; assembly: GCA_038094175.1. NCBI lineage: Eukaryota > Fungi > Basidiomycota > Agaricomycetes > Boletales > Boletaceae > Boletellus > Boletellus aff. lepidospora. The sequence continues at coordinate 48,639 of JBBPTT010000066.1, forward strand.
ACTGTGGGGGGGTGAGCGACGAGGGGCGGGGGGGGCACGGGGAGGGGGCGCACGCGTGTTGGGCAG
>JBBPTT010000066.1:48713-61022 GCA_038094175.1 Boletellus aff. lepidospora
GGGGGGCGGGGGGCGGGCGGGGGGGGGGGGGCGGGGGGGGGGGGGGGGGGGGGGCACGGGGAGTGGGCTCACGCTTGTTGGACAGCTCGGAGTCGTGGGCCTGGGCATAGTTGCGGTGGAGGATGTGGGGAGTCACGTAGGGGGTCTGGTGTGGGTGGACCATTCTGTGCTGCACGAGTCGTCGCGCGAGGGGGTATTTAAGCGCGAGCAGGATCCGGGCCGATCGGGAGACGCACTCGCAGGTGGCGTTTTATACTGCTCGTCAGCCACACGCGCATCCCATGTTCTCCCGACGCTGGCGAGTCTCTCCGCCGTGGTCGCGGTGGTGTCGGTCCCGGCTCGACCCGATAAAGCACTTCGTGTGGCTGTGTCCCCACCCCAGCGTACAGCACGGAGTCCGATGCTGTCACTGGCTCACGCGATCTTCACGCTCTTCTCTCCTCATCGCGCCGCATCTCGGACACATCGGAATGGTTCGAGCAACAAATGGATTTAAACGCTACCGGCACATTGTCACGGAACGCCACAAGTACTACAAAAAAAGGCCGGCATGAACAAGGGGCAGAACACAGCCCGTCAGCCACGCGTCGGGTCCCCGGCGCCGGTGTCGGAAGAGGGCGGGGCGACCTGTGCAGGCGGAGACGACGATGGCTTGCCGGTGCTCAGGGGCGGTGACGAGATGAGCCAAGAGGAGGGACCTGGCGACTGATCTCCGAGGGAGAGAGGTCCGAGTTCATAGTCCGTCGCGACATGCATCTGGTTGACGTGCAGCCACGGTACCTGGTATCCGTCGACCCCAATTCTGTCGAATCCGCGTCAACTCACATTCTCGTGATCGGCCGCTCAGCATACCGTATGGTTGTCACCGTCTGAACGTCCATATATCCCAATGGGATAATGCCAAGGGATGCCAGCGCACCCTGTGTGAGAACCACATTCGAAAACGTACCACTGTTCACGGTCTCGCCCGGGGGAACGACAAATCCGCTAAACGCCTGGTCAAAGTGAGCGTACACCTCGCCGTTCACAAGACCGTCCGCCTGCACAAACTCGATAACCAGATCCGCGCCCAGAGGATTATAAATCTGATGTGGGCGTCAGAAAACGGCCCTCGTGCACTGCTGGATCGCCAAGCACTCACGTCAAAGCTCAGCTGGACCTCGTTGGTCACCAGAGTGGTCAGCGAGATCGTGACGTACAGGTGCGTGACGATAGGGGGCACATTTAGCCCTCCGTGGCACATCAGCATACATGCACAAAGCGCCGTCGACCGCACTCACCAGTTATGCTCGTCTGCAACGTCACCCCCTCCAGGGCAGGGCTCAGTGAACTGAACGGTGAGCTTGCACCGTCTCCTTGCACGGTCAGCGAAAGAACGTTGCCGGTTTGCACAAAACTCGTCAAGAACGATTCGGCAACCGTGTCGTTTGCACCCCCAGGCTGATAATGGAATTCTCCAGCCATAGCGTTGACACCAGGAACCAGGGCAAATGACTGAGAAACGGTTCATTCACGGCACGGTATCCACGCGCGAAATACTTACGTCGAATGCAACGCGCCCAATCATCACATTTTCATAGTACACCGGAAGAGCGATGCCCGTCACCGATAATGAAACATTGGACGGATTGTTCATTACCGCGGTGAGCGGCGAGATAATGTACTGATCGCCGCCATTTCCGCCGCTGCCTGCTATGCTCACATTGTTGACGGCAGCAGTGCCTTCGAACGAGTCGATGCCTGCATCGAGCACGATAAGATCAAAACCATCCACGATGCGAGGGCAGGGTTACCTTTTAAGGTGGAGCTTACACTGAATGGAATTCCTGTGATAGGCACATCACCGATAGAGGTTTTTGCTATTACGTCGGCGGTCCCGCTGACGTCAAAGGTTGCTGAGTCCTTATCGGTAACCTCGGCAAACATAGCCTCGAACGCAGCATCATTGAGCGATACAAGTGGGACATCGTGGAAACTGATTGGAAGATATGCCACATTCCCTGTCGAGACCCCACCGACCGTATCCGATAGCGGGAGATGGAGCTAATTTACAATGTCAGCCATCTCATCCCTAGGAGTGTCGTCAGACTGACAGACGCTGCAGACACCTGCCCTGCACCCAGGGTCATGTTGACTGCAGACCGAACGACCTGTAGCGAAAAGCCGAAAGGATTCCTGTACTCTGCCACCGTGTTTTTCGAACTTGACAACGGGGCATACGCCTCTGGTTGGGTCTCCATTATTAGGCTGAGGTCCGTCAATCTAATGGATTGGATGATCTATTCGAGGAGTCAATAACTACAGAAGGATCTCGTTGTAGTACTCACATTGAACTTTTGGCCAGAAAGCGTGACCGCGAGCGTGAGGGTGCCGAATGCATCGCTCAGCCAGGTGACGGGTGAACCGGCACCTGTTGGCTGAACAGATTCTCCAATAACGCTCAATGTAACCTTATCCCCTGCAAGATACTCGGAGAACAGTCGGCCGATGACATCCAGGCCGTTGCCACTTTGCGGGACCATACGACCCTCGAGGTGTACAGTCACCTGCCTTTCGGGAGGCAGGAAGAGGTTCGTGGCAGTCAACGCTGAAGAATCGTGTCTTCTAAGATAGTGTGCGAAGAGCAGAAACAGAAAAGCTCACGTCCAACCAGAGTGTTGTCAAAGTACGCTTGGAATGTGACAGTGCCCATATCGATACCAAGTTCTGCGGGAAGCCGTCAATAACGGGATTGAAAAAGAAAGGAAAAAGGTCGCAAACATACGAGCAGGTGACGGGATGAGCGAATCGGTGCTGATCGTGATGCCTCCTGCCGGGTCATCAGAAGGAAGCTCAAAGTTGCTGATGATCGCTCCAGGTAGATTGTTAAAGGCCTTCAACGCAATCGTCTTCGTCAATGACACGTTGTCAAAAACCGTGCCAAGAGCGGTCACCCGAAGCGTGTCTGTAGAGATGGTCCAGTCAAAACTCGGATTGTGGAGCAGATAAGTTGCAAGCGAAGTGAATCTGCTTAAGCAACCTTAGCATAGGGGGCGCAGGCGTGGCAAATGACCTGCCGTGTCTGGTCTGTGATAGTCAGCGTTCCCTGTGCAGCATAATTTGGCGCACCCGTGTTTGCTGCAGAACAGACTATAAATCAAACTTAGATAAAGCCGAGAGGAAGGATACGTGCGATACAACTCACTAGGAGGGAGTGAAATGGTCGCAATATCGTCACCTTGCCAATTCACGCTGAGATCGCTATGAGCCGGATTACCCGCAAGAAATGAACATCACGTACATGACTGGATCAAGAAATTCAATCAATGCGTCAAGGGGCCCGACGTTCGTCAAGGAACCTCTGAGAGCCAGGTCAAACCCGTTGTTCGAGATGTTTCTATGCACGATAAGCGATCGTGCAGTCCATCATTGACAAGACGTACGTGATGCTGGCTTCGGAGAAAGCAAGGACAGCATCATTGACTAGGTATTGAGCTACTGGCGCAGCAACAACTCCGATCAGATATAGGGCAGTCCGATCGGTCTAGAGTGGGACGGAGTCTGTATGTATTTATCCAGGGGGATGATTGGCCTCACGATAGCTGACACTCCTTCCTGTAAAAAAGACAGGCTCGTTGGATCTGTGGTGAGATATCAGGATACGAAGAACCGAGTAAGTAGATGACCTGCAATCGTCTAATTCTAACGAGGATACGATTTCCAGATCAACCTGAAGACCTCTCAAGGCATCGAGAATGGCGTCATTGAAATCAAACTGGTTACCGCTGCAGGAAAAAGATGGGCAAGATTCGGTAGCAAAGGCGTCTTGTTGCTTACCTAGCGCAAGTCGAGACACTGGTATCGACAGAAGTGGTAACCTAGGGCAAGTGGTGAGCATCGGTATGCACAGACCACCACTCGAGGGACACACTGGTGGGCGGAAACCAGGGTTATCTACGACTAGCTGGAACAGCTGTATCAAAGGTCCGAGTTCCACACCATGGTTTTGTGCTGAGATAGTAATCAGGTCGATGATTGTCAGCGGATCTCGATTGAACTCGAACGGAAGCGACGGCGACGTGATATTACTGTGCCCAGGCACGCGGATTGGATTCGAAGACATGTCAATGTTGTCAATACGGCCAACGCTCAGGTTCCGGAACTTTGCCGTAGCCGCGACCTTGAGAAGGTTAATGCTTGCTGTAAAGGGATTTTCGAGGGTGAAAGCAGTGTATGCGATCCCTGTCTGTGCGATGTTAGTTGAGAATTCGAGAGTGGCAGTAGTGATGATGTTCTGATGGAGTGCGGGAATGACGACGGAATTGAGTTTGATCTGTGATAGTGCCAGTTGCAAAGATTCAATTTGAGTAGAACCAGTCGTCCCAAGAATAGACGTGTTGGAATCAATGCCCTGAAGGTAGTCCTCCAGCATTGTTCGACCAGCGGCAATCTGAAAACTGTTCTGCGGCGAGTATAGCACGTCTTGTGGGGCAGATACTGTAAGAACCAAGGCCTCGCCCACATGGTATATTCTTACCGGTCGGATAACTAACGGAGCCAGGTTATATGACCATGTTGCTCTGCGCAAGGGATCAGACACCTGACATCAACGCGAGTCCAAAGTCTTCACCAAGTCGGCAGACCCGATCGTTTCACCCCTGATGAGATCAATAAAGATTCCGAAACAAAGGATCAAATACACTCACTCGAACTGCAGGCTGAAAGAGATGTCTCCTATGCCTGAAAGCAGGGTTAGAAGATGAGAAGGAAAAACATGCGTGGGACGTTACCGATTGTCAGATTGCTGAAAGAGGGCGATATCAATGCAGTACCAACAGAGACACCAACACCGCTCACCTGGGGTTGTAGAGGGTCGCATCGACGGTGATCAAGAGATAATCCGAATATCCATGAGAAACGTCCAGATGAGTTACAATAGCCGGTTTGGCCATGAGGCCCTGCAAACCGACCAAGGTAGAATTGACGGAGAATTCAATGGTTGATAGCGACAGGTCCCCGACAGCAGTGGAAGCGACTACACTAGCAGTTCCCGACATGGCGAGGGTTTGGACGCCCCCAAGGGTAGTAGCAGCAATGAACTTGTCGAAGACGGAATGTTGATCTGCGAACACGACGAAGGGCACGTTCGAAAAGCTCAGGAGGATGGTGCGGGACTGTACATCGGTGATGCATGGCACTTTAGGGATAGTGAGTTCCGCGAACGATTCGGCACTAAAACCGGTCGTGATGTTCGACGTCAAGGAAGTAACATCGACGGGGAACGCGAATGGGAGAGTGAAGGCGACGGCGGTAGCATTGCTACTTGACATTGGACCAAATTCCGTGGCTTCTGTGAACAGCAGCTCCATCTTTTCCAAGGAAACCGATTGTATGATATTTTGCTTTCCCTGATTGGGTAACGATGTCACGACTTGGAGGCTTCGTATTCCTTCATTGAGCCATGCGACCTGGAAGGATCTCAGTAACACGTAGAGTGCCGTCTCGTTGTCAAGCCTACATCGGTCGGGCCAGCGCTTGCACCTTGCACTGTCACTTGGCTGTCCTTTCCTTGAATGAAGTTGTTAAAAATCATCGATACGGCGTCCAAGCCCTCAGTGGTGTCCTGTGGTATGAGCCGACCAACGAGAGGCAGTGAAGACGCGGACTGAGGGGAAAGCGTAAATGATGATGATAATGACACAGGGGCAATCTCGATTCCACTAGCATAGGTGTTGAAAGCGATGGAACTCAATTCAATGCCGACTTGCGATGGCTGTCATGTGCTGAAGTTAGCCGCAGAGGCTACTAACGGCTAGCATTTGCTCACGTTTGTCACTGTGGATTGGATAGTCAGTTGGATGCCTCCGGAAGGATCGTTGGCAGGTAGGTCGAAGGAATTGATCGTAACGCCATTTTGTAATCCGTTGAACCCTTTAAGAGTGATTACCTTGGATGGGAGCAAAATTCCTGTGACCTGGATTCCTGCAGCGCTGGTTTGAGAGGCGTTCGTGTTCAGCGAATCAGAAAGACACACCAAGCACACTAACTATTCAAATGAGTGAGCACCCAATCGTCTACAGCTAAGGCGCTTACCAGTGAGGTTTTCTCCGTGTATTCCCCATTGGAACGACTCTTCGTTGAGCAACACTGTAGTAAAGCTCGCAAGCGTGCTGACGTCCGCCACTTCAAAGGTGGTCTGGATATCGAGAGTCGCTCCAACATCACCCACGATATCGACATCATCCATATACATTGTTCCGAGAGCCTGGCCATTCCAAGAAACGGACAGGCCATCGCCAAAGGAGATAGTGGCATTAACTGTGAAAGTATCGGTGCTTATCCGTTTGGCATAGAGTAACGGTCTTACAAGGTCCTGCGTCAGTGATGGACCCGACGAGTTGAGTCCCTAAGCGTTTGTTCAGCTCAATGGGTCCGTGTCATGATAGCGAGATTACCAAAGGAAATCTGCTGTGGATCTTTGATGACGACGGCATCGATGCTAGTGAATATGAATCTCAACACAAAAACATTTCAGCGATCGCTGGGCATACCCAAGCACAGATCCCGACACAATTTTCTGTACAATGGGTTGCGCCAAGACGGGTAAGATGAGGTTCAGGCTACTGTCAGTCGCGGTTGGAACACTGAGTTGAGTGTAATTCAAAGTTGTGCTGTATTCGCCTAAACGCAGGGATCAGGAATGCCAGGGATGGCCACGATAACGATAAAGTACCAATTACAACTTCGGCAGACAGTTGTACATCAGAACGTAGCTGCTTGAAAGCTGTCTCAACAAAACTGGGTAGGTTGAAGTCACTGGAAGAGCTCGTTCAGTACAAGGAACCAGATTGCTGAATGCTCGTACGTATAAACATTGCGTCTGCGGCTGGCCGAGTCTGTGTTCGTGGCATGGACATAAGAATATCCACCCAGTTGCATGATCCCATCCAAGGGCGTCGGATCAAGACCAGCTTCTACAGCCAAAACACGAGTAAGTGTAAGCAGAACTGAACGATCAAAGTTCATGTCGAGGTTCAAGGGAGGCGATGTTGTCGTTGATTTTCCAGCAGCGGAGAAGTTAGTGGTTGTCTGAATGGTACCAAGGGTGAGCCCGTGAGACGTGACAGAAGAGCTGATCTTAGTGATCTCAAAGGATGCTGTGAACGGATTGACGAGATCCACAGTAACCTGACTAATGTTGTTCTCGCGAAAGGTCGTTGGAAGTACTGAAAACAATCAGGAGTTGGCGAGAGAGAGTTCACTGGGGCCTACTCTTCAGTGAAGCGCTGGACAACAGACTCGAGTTTAAACCAGGCAGACTCGTGGAGAGGTTCAAACTTTCGAAAGCAGGGGCCAAAGAAGCCACCTGCGTACTATTATCGAATCCACTGATTGAAATCTCGACATCTATGGGAACGTCAAGTTCAACACTGGACTTGGCTGAAGTCATTGCTGACCAGTGCCGCCAACGAACTCATTGAGTGTCTGCAATCCTTGGGGGCTGCTGTTCGGCTGTGGAATGGATGATAAGCACACACTAACGTGGCGGACAAGACCAGATCACTTCAAAGTCCGATGTCGAGGCCAGCGTATTGACGCCCATGCACAGCGTTAAATTAGGTATTAGAGCAGTACCAAGAACGGCACCGCCTCTCTGTAATCGAAGAACTAACATGACGGATAAACATCGTAGCAGCCATGACGATCACTATGAGAACTCACACAGATCACCAAAGGCGACTTGGATGTTCGACGGGTTGTCAATGGACACTGACGAAGAATAAGCATATCTACTAGTTGCGTTCGCATTACCAACCGGCGATGGCAAGGCTCAGGGCACTTTGGGTACCACCCAACACATCTATGGACTCGATGGTAGTGAGTCCTCTCAATCCTTGCATACCACTCAGACTCGTAGTCACATTGACTTGAATGGGATCGAGTGTGATCTGACCGATGCTCGTGGTTGCCACAGCTGTCGAGTTGCCTACCATGGAAAAGTCGACGGTCTGGGCATCTGTAAGTTGCATGTCTCGAGGTAGACGACATCAGGAACGAGCGACTAAAAAAAAAAGGAGTGAAACTTACTAAACGCGGAGAATGACCCATGCTCTTCGCTCGTCGTGTTGAGAAACCCGTCTGAAATGGTAATGTTGATGTGACCCCGAGTGTCTGTCGGTCCAAAGACACTGATGGACGAAGTAGAAGCACCAAGGAGCTGTGCAAGCGAATTAGCAACACCCCCGATAGACATACATGTCATTCAATGCACCGTCGAAAGACCGGCGACGTCCAAACCATTCTTGATGACGTTGAACTGGTTCTGGATCGCGGAGATCGATACATTGAATCCAAAGGGCAGCTCTGTAGGCCAGCTTGTTTGTAAGCTGTAACCACGAGCGATCACTGGTTTTACCCATAAGAGCGTGGATCGAATTGCTGTCAGCGCGGGGATTCCATGCTGTTTCTGGCGTAAAGGTGAGTACAAGACTTTCGATATCAATTGACCGAATTGGATTGATCGGCGCGGCAGATTGGAACGGGACAATTAGCTGGAGGCTTTGGATACCTTGAGTGAGCCAAGATATCGTTGTTCCATCAGACTGGATCGTGGACTTTCCGGCTGCAACAACGGGTGAGCTCTGGTAGTTGAGGAAATTGGTGAACAGTTGCGAGACTATGGCAAGGTTGGACGTGGTAGTTTGCGGAACGAGAACACCGGTGAGCGTGACGTTGTTGCTTCCTGGGGACTGGTGGAAGATATAAGCGCCGGTTTGGATCGCAAGGGAACTCGATACCAAATGGACGTTTGACCCAGTGCCACTGCCTAGATAAACACCTCTGTAGGAAAGATCGAAAACCACAGTTCCAAGATTAAGCGCAAAGGGGCTGGAGACAGAATCTGTACGCTGGACGGGCACGATTCGAAAGGGACTAACCTTGGATTGTTAAGCTCAGTGATTGTAACAAAGTTGATGCCACCGGTGGGGTTGTCAGCAGGGAGCTGCAGCTCTCTCAGCAGGACATTCCCGGAAAATTTGTGGATCCCTGCAGGCCAGCTGATGAGAATGGTTGAGGAGACCAAGATGGCACTCGCCGTTGAGCACGATGAGCTTGTTGAATGATATGTGATGCGCAGTCGGAAACTTTTCTGCCTGAACGGAGAGGTCGTCACTCTCGAGCTGCCAAGTGAAATTCTGAGAAGTGATCATCGCAGACGTGAAACGACCAAAAGCGGTTTGGTCTAATATAAAATGTCGTCGTATCGTTTATCGTGGCACGTTTGTTGCGGGCATGGAGGGTGGAGAGTTGCAAATATCCGATGGAGATCTTGGAAGAGCCATCGATCCAGCTGACGTTCACGGGCGTCGGGAAAGAGATGACGGCCGAGAATATGCCAGTATGGGCGACCTAATGAAACATGGCGATATGATGGATGCGAACGTGGGATCACGCACGGTCCCTTGCATGAACAGTTGAAAGCTACGAGGAAGTGGGAGGGCTGCAAGAAAGGGGCAGGGAGAAACTCACGAGCTGTTTGTGGGGTTCGTTATGGCAGCGGTGGTAATATCGAGGGTGGCACGATTGACGACGTCCTGGACGATGGCTTTCACGACGGGGAGCAAGATGACGAAGAGCAAGGCGATTCCGAGACAGGCCACTGCGACGGCGGTGACGAGACGCCTGTGGGTAACGGCGGCATGCTGGTCTGGTTTGGACGCTGCAGCGGGCGGGGGGTGCACCGGCTCGGCTTGTGAACGCGCCATGGGCTGTGCCTCTCGCGGGAGGGGGTATAAAAGCATCTGCCACCCCCGCACACAACGGCGACGCGGGTGCCGAGCCGGTGCGGGGCATGTGGCACCTGTCCGATTCGCGGCTGGGCTCGAATGCTGATCCGCACCGCGGTTTCAACGAAGAACCGCGGCAGACATTAGGAAGTGCGCCTGTCTATATTTGGGCCGTGGATCATACGACCAAATTTGTGTAAACTGGACCACATGACAGCAATGTCATGTGATGTCCTGATCACCCGATCACCCGCACGTCCAGGCTCGGGTTCACTTTTCATTCTAAGAGGCATTTGATACACAGACAAGAAACGACTTGGCGAGATACATCAGACAGCCACGACCCGCGAATACAACACAGCAGAAATGAGCTTACCCACACTCGCATGCTCATACAACTAGCTTTCCTGTTGTCCATCGACAGGCATCGCGTCCGGCTCTGCCTTTCGGGACTCACTGACCCCAGCAGCAGTGGCCTCGCTCAGAGCATCATTAGCTCCACGCTCCTCTGCTCCAATTGGCTCTCCGCTCGACCCAACCCGAGCAGGGGCACCGTTCAGGCCGGGCGCGGAAAGGGAAGCCGACGTCGCCGTCTCTTCGCTTGCAGTAGAGCCTCGTCGTGCAATGGCGCCGCGCGAGCGGGTTGTGCGTCGCTCAGGTTTCTTCTCTTCCGCAACGTCGCCTCTGTCCCCGTCTAGTGCAGGCGAAGTCCCATTGGAGAGCGTGGGCGAACCCTCCTCCCTGCTGAATGCGCGCGTGCCTGACAATCCCGAAGATCTTGGATGACGCGGGCGCTTGGCGGGGTACGTGGCATCCCCGTCCTCTGGCTCCCTGCGCCTTCGCTTTCCACCACGTCTGCGGCGTGGACTGGACTTTTCCTTGACCTCTGGTTCCGGAGCAGGCGTCTCTGCAACAATCGCAGGCGGTTGGGTCGCTGCACCATCATCCCCATCACGGACTTTGGCCGCCGGTCGGCGTGCGCGGTTAGTCAAGCGGCGCGTGGGATCGTCAAATACAGCCACCGGAGCGGGCAGCCCGAACACGGTGGGATCCAAATCTGGGAGTGATAACGCCAACGTGCCAAATGGGTGGTACAATGGTAAAAGCGGAGCCATGAAGGGACGACCTGGCCGGTGTGCAACAGCACTCTCTGGAGATGGCTCGGGCGTGAGGGAAGGCCGGGCCGGTGGTGGCGTTGGTAACGGAGGTGTGGCAGGGGCGCTTTGCGATGTAAGGAGGGTCTTCTCGAGGTGCAACACCGCCGTGCTCTGAACCGGAGACGGATAGGTCAACGCAGGCTTCCTGCGGATGACGAGCGCGCCAACAGCAAGAGGCGCGTGTGGTTTGACGCTGGTCATGGCAAGGTGATATTATATTAACACGAGATCCTACGAGGTGCCTCAATACGTTGCAGTCGTGTGAGAGAATATACACACCTATTGATCAGAAACGTTTGCTAGCAAGGTGCATTCCAGCCCGGGAACCGTAAAGTGAAGATGTGTAGATACGCCCAGTGTGCCCGTCTGTAGGGAGGCGCGGCGCAAAGGTCGATGTGGCGATATAGACAAGATGTTGTGAATGGATCGTAAAGACCCCCAGAGTGGGAACACGGTGGATGTTGTGTTGGGGTTGTCCAGGTGTGTCAAGACATGAACTCGATGGCTCAAAAGCACCATCCATACCTCGAGAGCCTCCCATACCCGAAAGTCACGTGCGTGTCGCGTGGGAAACACCGTCTCTGTCTGCAGTCGGCCTGTCTCCAGGCAGGCAGGGTATCTGTTCTCACTACCCAGTCACAAGCGTATTTTCTACGTGATCGTAATGCCAACTTGCGCAAGTGCCGATTAGGCTCAGCGGTGGGACACGTACGATGCCCGGGGTCTGAAAACGAGCTGCAGCGCGTCGCTGTACTCTAACCCTGGATTTATCCACCACTCCTGTCGCATGTTGAATTTTCAGTAAGGACAGCTTTATTGCACGTACTCATCTGAGGAGAAAACCGTGACTGCTGAACGGGCAGGCTTGACAAGTTGACAACAGGGACGTGATCGATGAACGCGTGACGTAACGCGAAAGTGCGTCACACCTTCGAGCAGTAATGGCTGTTTCCAATTCCAATATATGGCGGCGCGTTAGCGGAGCACATTCAGACGCAGATTTTGTGGAAAAAATATGTGCGATGCGTGTGCTTGCGTGGCCTTGCAACAAGAGATTCGCTCGGTTGTGGACACCTTCGACAGCCTCAGTATCCACGAATACAGCTGCCTTCGATAAGCCGAATAGAGCATCTGCAAGTATCTTCCACGCTACACCACCTTGACCAGACCCCCCCTGTGATGCCGTCAAACAAGTTGTAATAGCTGCAATGAAGGATTGTTCGGATCTTGCGCTAAAACCAGTAAGTTCCTCCTGGCGAGCGAGGTCTAGTTGTGTTTGTGCAAGCGACAGCAACACTCCAACTTCCTTGGGCCGTGCGGCCAGGATTGAAATGAAAGTGAGGAAGGCTTCCCCAAGCCTACCAGTTTGATGTTGCACTTCACCA
>JBBPTT010000067.1:0-25339 GCA_038094175.1 Boletellus aff. lepidospora
CCCTCAAAGCCTCTCTTCCTCTCGCTCTCGCCATCCCCCAGACATCCTCCCCCATCTCCTTCCCCCGTTGCTCTCCCTGGTGAGTCCCTCTTCCCCTCCCCCTGCCTCCTCCCCGTCGCCACAGCAGTCTGCGACACTGGGCGTCTCGAGGTCACCACGTTTACTCTCCCTCTTTGACGTCGAGTCCAATCACAGCCTGTGGCGACGAGCGCCATCAATATGCTTTTGCAACATCCTCCTTGTTTTCTTTCTTCGCCCAGCACTTCAGCCTCCGTTTCCGTATTGGGACGTCAGCCACCTCAGCCCCGTCCTGTTTGCCACGCTGCTTCCTGCCTTCATCACTTCCCCCTCTGTGCACCCTTTCTCACTCTTCCTTCGTCCTTTTAGTAGACACCCCCTATTCATTCATGGCAGAGGCGCCCGCTCACAGACTTGACCTTCGAGTTGGTGGCAAGTACCGCCTTGGCAAAAAGATCGGCTCCGGTTCCTTTGGTACATACCCGTTTTCGTCCCCCTCACCCTTTCTGACAGCATATAGGCGACATCTATCTGGGGATTAACATCATCTCTGGCGAGGAGGTTGCCATCAAACTCGAGTCGGTCAAGGCCAAGCACCCCCAGCTTGAGTATGAGTCCAAGGTCTACAAGACGCTCGCAGGCGGCGTTGGTGTTCCCTTTGTCAGATGGTTTGGTACCGAGTGCGATTATAATGCGATGGTTTTGGATCTGCTCGGGCCCTCTCTCGAGGATCTCTTCAATTTCTGCAACCGCAAGTTCAGTCTGAAAACGGTCCTGCTCCTCGCTGATCAGCTGGTATTTCAATCCTTGTGTATACCATTCTTGCATTCACCATTCACTTTCCGTTCTGCAGATTTCTCGCATCGAGTACATTCACTCGCGCAACTTCATCCACCGTGACATCAAGCCAGACAACTTCCTGATGGGCATCGGCAAGCGAGGCAACCAAGTCAATGTAATCGACTTTGGTCTGGCCAAGAAGTTCCGTGACCCTAAGACCCACCTCCATATCCCCTACAGGGAGAACAAGAATCTGACTGGCACTGCTCGTTACACCTCGATCAACACACACTTGGGCGTGGAACAAGCTCGTCGGGACGATTTGGAATCCCTTGCTTACGTACTCATGTACTTCCTTCGTGGTGCCCTCCCCTGGCAGGGACTCAAGGCCGCAACGAAGAAGCAAAAGTACGACCGCATCATGGAGAAGAAGATGACCACGCCCACTGACCTTCTGTGCCGCGGATTCCCCAACGAATTTGGGATCTTCCTGAATTACACGCGTGCCCTCCGCTTTGACGACAAACCCGACTACTCGTATCTCCGCAAGCTTTTCCGTGACCTCTTTGTTCGTGAGGGCTTCCAGTACGATTACGTTTTCGACTGGAGCGTTCAGCGAGGCGCTCCCGAAGATGGGAGCACCGGCGCTAGCCAGAAAGCCGCTGCCGGCAGGCGCAAGGTCGTCCAAGAGGAAGAAGAACATCGTGCGAGTGATAGGATGTAGGTGCCGAACAAGTTTCCTTTTGTCGCATGTTCTGCGAGGCTGAGACTTTTTGGTGCAGGCTTCGTTCGCACACCCGCCAGCAGCAGGCGAATGCGCCTGGTCCGGTAGGGCAGCAACGTGGCACTACTCGTGGTAGGGAGGGCGATATTTGGTAAACGCGTAGCATTCACTTGTTTCTTCTATTCGAGCGGGGCACGCCCCGAGTGCGACCGAGATTGGAGGTGGAGGAAAGGTGAAGAGGGTGCTCGGTCGTTGTTGGATATCGTTTCACAGATGGTCGGTCGCAGGCTGCAAGTCAGGTGGAAGAGATGGGTCTGGCATGGCGTGTCGAACAGCCGTCCGTGGTCACCGCTGCACGCAGGCTCACAAGTCAAGCAGACTCACTCGCTCTGGATTCTTCCCCGCCGTTCTGGACCGCTTTACTTTGCAAGATAACGCGACCACCGCACCATCAATGAAATTGTTGCCTCACAATATGTATAGCACGGACGCTTTTTTTCTTTCACGCCGTTCTGAACTCCACGAGTATTGGGCGGCCGCCTAATTTCCTTATCGCATAGCATCCTCATCATCACCACTAGCGCCCTTCATCGATTGATACAGATTGGTCTCTTCTTTTTTTTTTTCCGTCGGATTTTATGTTCACTTCCCAAGCCCTACAAGATGATCGATACATGTTCCATCCCCCCCTTCTCCCTTTGATCATTTTCGTACCTGCTCACATGCCGTTTTTTGTTGACCTTGCGTCTTCCCTCGATTGGGAGTCACGACCCGTGGAGGTTTGTTAGACGGAAGAGGGCGCCGAGAGGAGGCGGGTGGAGAGGATGAGGACGGGGAGGCGCGACGATGATCCGATACGAGTGACGCAGTTAGCTAAGTTAATGCGATTGGTCGACCGCTTTTGAGACACGACGGCCATGAGCGAGGAGACGCCCGTCTCGCGACGACTGCACTCGGTCAGACACGTCCTCATCGTCTGCTCTGGCAAGGGGGGAGTCGGCAAGTCGTCCGTCTCTGCCCAGCTCGCGCTCAGTCTCCATGCACACGCCTCTCGCCCCCGCGTCGGCATCCTTGACGTCGACCTGACGGGCCCCTCCATACCGCGCATGCTTGGGCTTGACGGGCACGGCGTCCATCAGAGCAGCGACGGGTGGGTGCCCGTGTATGCCGACGCGCAGCAGGGCGACGGAGAGCCGCGGCTGGCATGCATGAGCGTCGGATTCCTGCTGAAGAAGAGGAGCGACTCCGTCGTCTGGAGGGGCCCGAAGAAGAACGCGATGATCCGTCAGTTTCTGAGCGACGTGCGATGGGGAGAGCTCGACTACCTCATCATTGACACCCCACCAGGTGTGTCGATTTCTGCCAGCGGTCGCGTCGGAATACCTCAGGTGTCGTTCGCAGGCACGTCGGACGAGCATCTGTCGCTACTCGAACACCTGGCGCCCGCACAGCCAAAGCTCTCGGCTGTCATTGTCACCACGCCGCAGGCGGTCGCTCTGCTTGACGCGATCAAGTGCCTTTCGTTCACGCGTGCCGTCAAGCTCCCTGTCCTGGGGCTGATCGAAAACATGAGTGGATACGTGTGCCCTTGTTGCGGCGAGATCAGCAACGTCTTTTCGACCAAGGGCGGAGAGGAGATGGCACGGCGGGAGGGGCTGGCGTTTCTCGGTGCTCTGCCGGTCGACACAGAGCTGGTGACACTGCTCGACGCGGCCGAGCCGAGCGATGCGGAGGAGGGCCCCGTCGTCGACCTCACGGCGCCCGAGATCCAACGGCGCTACCAGGAGACGTCCTCCGCCAGGCTGTTCAGGAGCATCGCCGACCGGGTCGTCGCGTCGTTAGATTAGATGTTCGCGCAGCGTCGCATGCAATCCGACTCGAAGCGATCCGCAGCGAGCGAGCGAGTTCGGTGTGAATTCGTGTCGTAAGGACGGGCCACGCTGTGGACGTCGCCTCGCCGTGTTCATGGCCTGCGCCGTCCCATGCGCCTCGTTCACGACTGATACGCGTCTTTCCTGCCCCGATCCCGTCCTGTGTGCCCCTCTGCAGAGGCCGTCGTCCCAGTCTGATGTCCGTCGAGCTTGCGCGCCTCGCCTCGCGGTCTTCCGGCTCCACTTCGCCTTCGACCGCCCCCCACAATAATGACTGCACCTTCGGCTCCCTCCCTTCTCGTATGTAAAATTTCCTTCCACTTCCGTCGTCGCCCCCCCCGCTGACTTTCTCCCAGACGACACCGCCCCCCGCCGAGGGGACTCTCCTTCCTCCACCATGACCATCCGCAGACCACGCCCGTCCTCATGCGCCCCCGCTCCCATCGACGTCGACCTCTCGTCCGCCGTGCACCCGCCACGCATCCTTCGCCGCCGCTCTAGTCGCCTCTCCCGCTGGCTTTCCGAGCTCCAGACATCTGACGTCCTTGACCTCTCCGACGTCGATCCAGTCGGCACCCAGAGCAATCCATACCTTGCCTACCCCCACATGAGCCTGGCTGCCCTCCGCCGCAGCCTGGACGACGCTGATAGCATGCATGATTACGTCGTCATCGACCAGGACATCGTGCACGAGTGTCCTCCAGAACCCCCTCTGTACGATCAGGTTCGTTATCTCGCCCGCCTTGATCACATGGCACCTAATGCACCAGCAACAGCCACCACACGACTCTGCACCGCCAGACACGACCAGTCCCCGATCAACAATCCGGCCTCTCAACCCTCCGCAATCGTTACGACACCTGCATCCCACCGCCCGCTCTCCGAGGACGTCCGTATCCCGCAGCCCTTCCAGGCTGTCCATGTTTCACCGCCCATCCCGTGGCGGTCTCACCTCAGACGTAATCGATTCTTGTCATTCACGAAGCACAAGTCTCCAAACGTCCCTACCACGAAATTCATTTCAGTCTTCTCCCGTCCCTCGTGTCTCTTCCTGGCGGTGGCGGCCGAGCATCCTCGGTCACTTTTCGCCCGCATCCATCCCAGACACTGATGCACGCACAAGTCCCGGCGACACCCTGACCGACCGATCGCGGCCAAGCATGTGTTCTTCCAACACCTGCTCCTCCATCACTACCCCCACCACCGTGTCCGTCCACGAGGATGGTGAATCTCCTGCACCATCTACGCCACCATCAAAGCCGTCGTCTCTTTTTGGTTCACTGCGTGTCAATTCACACCCTAGGGGGATGATGTCTCAACCGTTTTTCAAAAGCGACAGTGGCTCCGCTTCATCACCGCTGTTGCATCCACTCTACCCTGCTTCTGCGCCGCATCTTCCCGAGCGACAACCCCCTCCTCTCTCTTTACTCAAGGCTGGTTTGCCTCGCTTATCTTTTGCATCAAGGTCTCGGCAGAACCACCCAGAGGGCCTGGGTCAGATCTTCGTAGAGGAGCCCGACAACTCGCACCCGCACGTCTTGTTTGCTGGCAAGTCCGGTGGACCTCGACTTTCTTTATCTTTACCAAGTCCAACAAGACAAACCAAAAAGAAGAAGCTCATCGTCAGCGGTATTGCATTGAACGACACGAGGCGCTTGGATGCTATGCAGAGATGGTGTGAGGTATGTACTCTCAACTTCACATTGATTCTCCTAACCTGTTTCCTTGGGACACTCGAGTCCTTTGGCGAAGTGGATCAGATCACGAGAATGCCCAACGGTGATCTACACATCCTCTTTCAGAAAGCAGAGGTCGCAGATACAGTGCGTACAGTTCTCTCCACCCGTGGTATGGAGGGTCTCATGTGTTTTTGTAGGTCTGTCGCGTGCGCGCACAGGTCCACATCGCCAGCGTCGGCAGTGTACATTTATCCTGGACCACAGGAAACAAGCGAACATGACGAGCCTCGCTCGCACCACCCACGTCTCCTTGTTTGTAAAAGGCAAGCTGTTTGGTTGACCTGCATTCACTTTTGGGGACTCAACGGGCCCTCTTGTGCAGTGTACAACGCAAGACTACGTTTTCACACCGGTTACCCTAATTCTATCTAGATCCCGCAGTCTCACGACATAATATTTTACGCATGCATTTACCGTCCTTGTATCTCACGACTCCGTGTATGTCAGCTTGGAGGTCCCTCCTGGAAACCGACGCTGACCGCAAGGACTCGCAGACGACGTTTGAACCATTCTCACGCTCATTGTCTACATTGCATTTCACACGTACCCCACCGAACCCATTCGTATACCCCCCCCACACCGGAACGATATCACTATAATCACGCCTTTCCTTTTTTTTTTGTTCATGTCATTTCATTCGACGCGCACGTGTACATTCTCCGATTCCCTGGCCTTTGGTCGCCCTTGAGCACCTCAATGATACCTGTCTTGGTTTTCTTTCTCTCTGTTCTGACGTGCCCCTACAAATATCGGACTTGGCCCGGTGGGGCGAACACACGCGTTTTCGCTCGATGCTGCGTCACCCGTCGCCGCCACCGCCACCACCGCCGCCATTTATCGCGCAAGCCAAGGTTCGTTCCTCGAACGAACAGGAATGGCGTCGTCGCCTGCCAAGCGATGCGTGTGTGTCGTCTTTTTTTTTTTTTTTCAATCTGATGAGCTGTCGACCCTTGTGCGCGTCCGACGTCCGGTTGTCCGAACCGGCAGGGCCCTGGTTTTACAGCAATATATCTACTGCTGTAATGCGACACAGCTTCTTGGGGAGGAAGCACACCTTTTGATTCTATTCCGCGCCGTACTGGTAGCGTCGAGGCATCGGGTAAAAAAAAAAGATCATGAACCATTCAAGTCAAAGGCACAAGCTCGGACAAGATATATTAAAGGGTGTGAATGAGTCGACAAAACGAGTGGAAAAGTCAACGTTCTGGAATTGTATGGGATTAACCCTGGTCCGTATTCCAGCGTTGCCAGCTCCCATCAGCAGATACGTCTGGTGTGGGAATCTGAGGGCCTGACGCGGGCTGAGTATCTGGTGGGGATCGCGGGTTCTCAAAGAAAGATTTGCCAGACCATCCAGCTGTTCCACGCCCAAAGTTATTTTTGTGATATTGAGAATAATTGTCTCGACGATATTGTCGACGAGGTGGCACTGGGTTGCGCTCAAAGCTCGACCCCACCGGGATCGTGTTTGGCCGTCCAGCCGGCGAAGGGGAGATCCTGCGACCAGGCATTCCATGGCCGTTCCCTGGCTGTGGGACTCCGTGCCATGCATGGCCTGGCATCCACGCGTGCGCCCCAAGAGGATGAGGCGGCGGCGGTGGGTTGACGTAGGGGTGAAAGATGACGGCCTGTGGGCGAATGGGAGGTGGTGGATATGGGCGCCAAGTTACTGGAGGTTGTCCCTCGGCAGATCCGGCGTGGGTGGGAGCCTGCCCTTGATCTTGATTTCCGGCCATGTATTGGTTGAGTGCATCTGGGGGATATACAGGAACAAGCATCCCTTGATCACCTTGAATGAACCCAGTCGGGATCAGGGGAGCTTGTGCGTGAAGCAGGGTGGGATTGTTGGAGACTCCTTGACCCGCGTCAGGGCTCTGGCCGAGCGGAGGTGGATACGGCATGATTGTCTACAGAAACTTAGCACGGCGAGAGTCTCACACTGCAAGCTACATACGGGATATGCACCACCAACCGGGCCAAGAGAAACAGGGGGGTACGAGGGAACTCGGCTGCCGTCCAAGCTCCCGCTGTGCGGAGGGGGCAACACCGGTGGGGGAAAGGGAAAACCAGGATAAGGTTGACCTGCAAAAGGCATCTGGTACGGAAATTGAGGGATCCATCCTTGATAGTACTGGATCGCAGGTGTTGGGTATATCCCCGGAAGGGTTGCAGCTGGTACCGTAGACGTCTGGGAAACAGGCATTTCGTCAGGCTCGCCTCGTTTAGCGTCTGACAACTTTTCCGGCCCACGACCTTCTTTGGCAGGACCGCATTCTGGGTCACGAGGAACCTCGGATGTCGGAATACCGGTTTCATCCTGTACTTCGTTTAGATTGCAGGCATCACCAGGGGAAGGTAGAATAGGCTGAACCGGCGAGTCAATAAGCTGCGGATCTGCCGTGTGGGTGGCAATGCGAACAATGCCGGGTTTGGACCGTCTAGCCTGGTCATCAGGGGCACCAAGTGGGTGCAAATCCGGCTCCTTGTTTGGTCCTGGTCGCCAAGAAGGGCGATATGTCGGGTTCCAATCTCGAAGCTGGACACGAATCAAGCGGCCGTCGAGCATCCGATTGTGCTGAAAGGTTGAATTCAGACGTGAAAAGCGGGGAGGAAACAAACACACTTCTGCCTCGACGGCTCTCGCGGGAGCTTCTGTGTTATTAAACTTGACAAACGCAAACGCAGAGCGTTTATTACCTGGGAAAAAGGAATAGATCAGGAGAGTGATAACAACGAGAACCGAGATTAAAGCGTACTTGGTCGAATAACTTTGACCGCCTCTATCCCTCCGTATTTCGAGAACAGCGTCCTGACCTTGGCTTCATCCCAAGCATTTGGTCCAAACATTTCTAGTCCACCGACGAAGATGGTCGTAGGATCGACAATGTGATCGTCCCTTTTTTCCTGAGAGAGTTGCGCGAGCGAACCCTGGCTGTCGTAGTCCCTAAAAGACATGCTCTGGAAATCTCCCATATAACTGGCTGTGGTGGGCGTGCGAAGCATGAGCGATCCAGGGGATCTCGGCGTAACGGGAGACGTCCCAAAGTCAGGTATGTGGAGAATACCTGAAGCGATCTCTTGACTGCCACCCTCTTGCAAAGTATGGCAGCCACCGTCCGAGGACGCGATACGACCGTCGATGTATGGCGAAGAGGGCCTAGCCACGCTGCACGACGAATGTCATCGGTGCTTCGAGATGGAAGAAGCAGCTGACCTTGGGTCGCCCTTGGATTCTGTAAGGTCTACATGGTCTGACCACCGGGAACGATTGGTCGATTCCCAGCTTGTGCAGGACAGCTGACCAGTAGATTCCCGCGAGGGGAGTGAGCCTGCTGGTT
Organism: Boletellus aff. lepidospora; assembly: GCA_038094175.1. NCBI lineage: Eukaryota > Fungi > Basidiomycota > Agaricomycetes > Boletales > Boletaceae > Boletellus > Boletellus aff. lepidospora. The sequence continues at coordinate 8,471 of JBBPTT010000067.1, forward strand.
GAGGTCGGTCGTGTGTTAACGAAAGCGCTCTCGGCCGAGACGGCCAAGAAGGATGTGGACTCCTATCACTTTGTACAACAGATATCGCCTGTTTCCAGACATCGCATCCAGAGGCCAGGTCAGCAGCTTTTTCGTCAGACGGATGTTCAGCGATGGAGGGTTCCTCGATTGGACGAAAGGCAGGAAAAGTGTGGCTGGCCGGCAAAAAGCTGGAAGCCGAACGTAAAGTGGGGCCTGCCACACGACTACGCCAGGATTGGGAAGCATGAACGGCCGGTAGATGACGCGAATTATTATAAAACCCGTATTCGCGGGGGGCTACATTCGACTGATGGGCCCACGTGACAGTTAAGTGAGGGATTCTGCGAAGTGTCTCCAGGAGGGTCAAAGAGAATCAGAGCTCGCCAGAGTAACGCGTGTCGTTCGACATACCACAAGGGCGCTGATGCAGTTGTCTCGATGCGTCCACTTCACTCTCCAACAGCCAGGGTCCATGCCAGGCGAGCGAGGGGCATCATGAGGGGGCGGAAAATCCGCTGATGCTTGGTCATCCTCGTTTCCATGAGCGTATGGGCCAAAGTAATCGACGGTACCAAATACGGATGCGATGCGCCGCAGAGACTGTGTTCGGTGAGCAGGGTAGATTGCGCTTTGAAAGGTCGCGCGTTACCTCTGCGTCATAAAGAAGGGGGACGAGTAACAAGCCAGGGTTACCTCCTATGCTGGGTGAGGTGTCCAGTGCATCCGCATTGAACAGGATAGTGACATGTCTAGGATAGTTGATCGGGAGATGGAGATGGTGCAAAGCTACACACATACTTGTTTCCGGGCACCCTTGTGAGCTTCATAGCGTTCGGTAGCTGGAGCTCAATGAAGCGGGGTTCTTCACCGGACACGAAACTCGCTCTCCGTGGAGCGTCCCTTGGACGACCGTATTGTCTGGGGCTCCTGTGGCACTAGTCAGACTGACTCGTCGCGGCGACGCGCATATATGCGCCGTCGTTTGTGCAAATATTTCCAATGTTTCATGCAAGGAAGATCACACACCTGTACGAGATGAGCAGTGTCCTGAATGCGCGGGCGGGTTCATATCGAAGATACCGACCCAGGAACGGCTGTGGTGCCGCGACGTGGAGGTTGTGCATGAGGACGGAGGCTGCCTCTGGATTCTGGATTTGCGGCGGGTTAGTCGGGAGACGACGAGTCGAGTGGGGAGCAGGGCAGCAGACCTGACACTGGATGAATGCGCAAGCGCCGCCCCTGGAGTCACGGACTACTTTGATGCCTCTGACCTGGGGGTGCTGAGACAGATGCTGAGACAACATGCTCGTCAGCTCGGCATGATCCATGTTGGAAGGTAGGCTGCGAGAGCGGGCATCAGCGGGGGGCATAGCCAAGGATCTTTGCGTACCTTCCGATGAAGATGCTGGCGTCGTGAAGGATCCGGTCATGGCGATCCTGGGCGCTGTTGCCCTCGTTGGCCGAGATGCTATGCGGTGGGGAAGAGGCGCGGTGTGAGCTCGCCACCACGCTGTCGGGGCTGGAGGAGAGGGAGTCGGAGGATGTGAGGGAATCAAAGCGAGTGCCCCAGGAGCGACCTGGTCTGCGTTGCGGCATAGCGGGCTGTGGGGGGGAGGAGGGAAGAGGAGCGGGCAGGGATGTGGCGGCGGAGGGCCAAGTTGGCATTCCGAGGACGATATGTCGCAGTCACACCGGAAGTCTGTCCGGCACACGGTGCGAGAGATCTGTCGACCGATCTTCCGCGAAAGGAGCCGTGCTCACTTTGTACATTCTCGTGCGCTTCTCTCTTGCGTCGTGCGACCCGAGCGAACGCGGCCCAGAGACGAGCCTCATCAACGACGACACGGGCGGGCAGCCACTCGCAGGCTTCGAGGGGCGGGTGGGCCGACGCTGCATCGAAGGACGGCCCTTCTCAGTTCAGGGGGGAGAAGCTCGGCGAGACAGACCGGTGCCGCGGGGGCAGACTCGGCGTGCAAGCGCAGGCGTCGATCGCTGTGGCGCGCAGATCGCATGACAATAACATTATTGTCGTGGAGAGAAAAGATCGACCGCGTTCGGCGATGCTCGGGGTCCGCGTCGCGTTGCGGCGGACAATGCGCGTCCCGCACTCGGCGGAGCAGGGCGCAAGCCATCGTCGAAGACGCGGTGATGTCGATTACGTAACACACACTGCGTCCTCTTCTCGACCTGCATGTCCGACGACGGCTACGGCGGCGGCGGTGGTGGTGGCGACGACTACGACTACGACGGCCCGGGGTATGTCCCCTCTGCCCCCCAGGGAGCACCGCTGACCCGCTGGCTAGCTACCACGATGGCACCTTTGTGCGTGCGGCCACACACTGCGGTCCTCTGCGCGCTCATGCTGGAGACAGGACGAGGGCTATGACCTTCTAGCGAACGAGCCACCGGGGGGCGAACAGCCCGACGAGCAAGGCGACGACGCCAACGGCGAGGTCTCTCATCCGAACGGCGTCAACGGTGCAGATCACGACCAGGAAATGGCGAGCAGAGAGGAGCAGTTGCCACAACAGTCCGCCCCCTCTGGCTTGCAGGGCGAGAGGCAGCCAAACAAGGTCAGGGTCACCACCCCTTACCTGACAAAGTACGAGCGGGCGCGAATACTGGGAACTCGGGCTCTGCAAATCAGGTGGGTCCCCTCGACCTCGCGCGACCTCCCTCGGCTTACCGGCTGCCCTTTCAAAAGCATGAACGCGCCCGTCCTTGTTCCCTTGGACGGCGAGACGGACGCTTTGCAGATCGCCATAAAGGAACTCTCACAACGAAAAATCCCCTTGATCATCCGACGATATCTCCCAGACGGCTCCTTCGAGGACTGGAGCGTGTCCGAGCTGATCAGCGAGTGAGCCAGGCGTGTGCGTTATCCGTTACCCGTCAGGGGAATGTCGTCTTGTAGTTCAATGTAATATGGTTTTGGTCAGTTGGCTTTCAGTGCAGACTCGTCTCTGGTGGCCAGGTGAGCCCGTGTATCACGACAGCAGTCTTTCACAGGTGTTCGACACATTGACAGACGTACTCGAAGTACAGTGCTAATCTACAACGTCTTGTTTATCTACGTCGGTGCTTGATCTCTACCCATACATCTCCGGCCGGCTGCTTAACGTTCCTCGTCCTGGTCGTCTTGACAGAAAGCTCTTTCGACACTGTTCGAACCCTAGACTGTCGGCTAGGCGACCTAGAGTGCTCTGGCTCAACCTTGGCACCCTCGACTTGCGTAGTGTTCGTCGTGTCCAGAAACAGGAGACGTCTTTCACCCTTGGGCATCCCTTGCGAGCAACTCGTATTCTTGATTGCCCCTCTCCGTTTTCGTGGACTCGACTCAACATCGGAATAGTGGCATCCCGATTGCCTTCGTTTTGAAGGTGACGGCGGTACACTCGACGGCATCTTGTGCGAAGGAGACGGTGAGCACATGGTACCGTCTTCTCGGCGAGCATTGTCCACAAATGATTTTCGCCTGCACACAGCTGCAATACACTCAGCCAGGGCATTCCAAATTCACGATCAAAGACTTACGCTTTTTCTGCGTGACAGCAGACACCGACTCTTTCACGACCTTGAATACGCCGTCGGCATCCAACGTTCGTTGCACCTCCCAGTCTGATGGCCGCATCCCTTTCCAATCCTGGACGACGTTTTCTACCCAGCGATCCGTTTCCCCAGAAACATAATAATCGATCACGTCCTCCCATTCGCTTCCTGGCGGTGTCTTGTTCACGAAAACGACCTTGCCCTGCCAGCTTTTGGCTGACCTTGGCGTATCAGTGACGGGTGCTCTCGACGTGTGAACAGCCTTTGCGAAATCCTTTACGAGTTTCTTCAGCCCGTGAACTTTCAAGGACGTGCCCATGATGACCAGCATATCAGGTTTCCGTGCGATGTCGTGGGTCTGAATGAAACCAATGTCGTCCCCGAGCGGATGTGTTTCATTATAAAGCACGATGGCAGGCCGCAGTCGGCCCACTTTGAGCGGACGAGCTGACCTAGCTAAGCGTATTTCCGCTAGGAAAACCTTGCAGTCGACAGCGTTCCCAAGTGACTTAATGGGCAAACACTTACATCGCAGCTTACACTCTGGACAGTCCGGGGCGACCCCTTGGTTAAACACGGCCAGATGACTCTCCGTACAGGGCAGATCGACGGAACACAGCGTACAGCGGACACGGTGCAGATCCCCATGCAGCTGGACATTGCGCACTTGTGCCGCTCTCAGCCTCGGTTTGCCCTTTCCGGACGCGTTTTCTTGGCTTGAGCTGCCTCGGAGTCCGGCCTTTTCCTCAAGGCCATCGATGTTTTGCGTGTAGGAACGCAACAACTTCTGTTTCGTGTCGAGTGTCTTAATAAAGCGATGTGTGGGTGTGGGCGTGGCAGAGTCAACACGGTGCTTGAGCTGAGAGATGAACGTATAGAACGCCGCCGTCGACGTCTCGTCACGGAACAATGACGCGTCGAAGAGGTCACGTCCCTTCAGCACAACGTCGGGGTGTTGCTGCTTGACGAGCGCATACAGCCCGTCCGACGACCGGAAATCCTGATGGAGCGTCAAACCCTGCCGAGGCTTGACAACGTCGGGAACGACTTACTGGTATCCCACACGAACATGAGATGCCAGCCCCAGTGACGACCACAATTTTCTTGCACTTGGCTACTGCGAGCGAAATGTCTTGCAGGGCCCTCCGAGTGTGTGAATTCGTGGTAAGTGCGTCGAGCTCAAGTCGAACAGTCATGTTCGAGGTGACAGGTAAACGTAGGGATGAAGGCCACCCACACTAGAAGTATCATCGCGCTCGACTTGGACAGACCAATGAAATTGTTTCTACATGTTTGTTCGCCGCGTCGCGTCGCGTCGGTCGCGTGACCCTGATTAGTGTTGTGTACCCCAGCGCCTGCCCACATTTGAGACACGCGTTCCTCGTCGGCGCACGGCCCAGACTTAAAAGACTCGAATGCCATAGTGGTGCCAATATCGCAGGCATGTATGATACTTGAATTTCGAGTACCGCGGTCCTCTGGTGCTGCCATGCGTTAACGGTACCATACTACTTTCGTTGCAGCTCGACGCAGTTGTTGAGTACTCCAACGGTCAAAACGTTGAGTTGGCTCAAACACCACCAGCAGGTACCCATCGTACTCAAAATATGGCAGATCTCGTTCCAATGTTACCACGTCCAAGATAAGTTTGCGAATATATGTTGGTGGTTTATGCAAGGGCATATGCTGTTGCGTTAGAAGGGTGAATACCAGCGCCGCAGAAGTGTCAGCAATGTCCAAAGCTTCGAAAGGGACCTGCACGCAGCTAGCATGTTACAAGTTGGATACCTCTGGAATACCTTTGTCAGTCTCAGACAGCAGGTCAACACATTGGTAGGGAGCAAATGGCACGAACTATTCCGGTGAACGACAATGCGCTCGTGACGACCGGCACGCTCACGCAGAAAGATGGTCAAGCAGACCCTACATTGTCTGAACAACTTTATGCGGTGCATGACGGAAAAGTGGGAGGAACATTGTGCCTTTTTTGCTTCTGGTCGCCACATGCTACTGGCATGTGGGTTGATGAGAGGATTCACCCTATGAGGACTTATGGGCAGTTGGATGGTATGCCCGCCTCGAGCGATTGACGAATCGGGAATCTGATGAAAGCAGGTCTTTCATTGCCTGTTTCGAACCAGTGTGCCGCTGTTTCTGGATGGTCAAAAATACATGTACTAGCTTGTATTTGTGTACTCACCACTGATGCGGACCGTTAAATTTGGCCCTTTGCACTGAAACTCACGCAGTGATTTCAACATTATCAAAAAAAAACACGGGCGCACACATTACGCTGGAGTGGCATTGAAAGCAGTCACTCACACCACCGGTTTCACAGCAGGGTATATGATCAAGCAGCTTGGTTTGGTAGTCGAAAACTTCTATTGATGTATTTAGGATCACAATACAGAAAAGGTGCACGAGTGTGGAGACGCGATGAAGCCGTACCAGTGCCCGTGGAAGGGTGGTTGCTGCACCAGAAAACGGAATGTGGGCCTCGGCGGGGACTGTTGGGTTTTAAACATCGGCCCATCCGCCTTCGTCCAGTTTATAAGAGGCCTCGCTTTCAGGGCGATCGGGACTGTCGACCAGTTTTGCTACTCGCTCCTCTGCACGACCTATTAAAGAGTGCTTCATTTTGCCTCTGGATCCTCAGTGCGTTTGGTATACATACCCTTCCGCAGAAATATACGAGTCGCCGAAGAATGAGAGAGGATATGTCCCCCGATTGGCTTCAGAGCACCACCAGCCACGAAGGTCATGGTCGCTCCAGGATCGGCTAGAGCCCGTTAGTCGCCATAAGATTGAATCGGGAGATAACTCAGGGCAATACATTGGACTTGATTTGTAATAAGCACTGCGATCTGTCCGGGGGATTGTCAGCAAAGCAAGCTACTGGACGGATCAGGTTACCAACGTTGTATTCTTCAGCCAATTTTGTAAGCTTGGAGAGCATCTGCAGACAACGATCATTGTGGTCCTCGGCACCTCGGCACATGGCAAGCGTCACCTGAGCGAGCTACAGCGCCCATGGATAAATATCCCTTGTTTAGCAGGTTGCAGGTTGACTATACGCGTACCTTCTGTTGTCTTTCACTCAATTCCCCTCTTCCAGAGAAGTCGACCCTAAAAAGAGCCATTATAGAGTCGACAATCTATCGAAAGTCAGACCTCAATGCCCAAGTAGGGATTGATGCGTGATGCACCAAAAGCCGGAAGTCCTTATCCTCTGCAAAACGAAGGGAGCACTCGTTTATCAACTCCATCTGTACAACCAAAATGGGCATACGAAGTTTATTTGGAGGGTTACGAACCTGATGTTCGCTATTGAATGCCCGGGCTTCGGAAGAATTACGAGCGGTCGTCAGGCCAACAGTGTTTCAGCTCACCGTAAAGAATGTTCTCCAATGCCATAGTCCCGTCCACGCCAAAGCGATCCGCGATCGACCGAATACGATCAGGACGAAAGGTACCTAGAAGATTCACGGTTTAAGCAGCAGGGTGAAGTGTGCTCACATGCCTTCTGTGTCGATGTACGCGACCTAGTTAAATTAATAGTAGGTACTGTCCTGAACTCGGGCGACATGCCTTTCCAGAGGCCCCTCCTAGTTCAGGCGGGAGCTGAGCTACCACGCACATCGTCTGCGCCAACTGTGTCTTTCCCGTGCGAAACTCGCCATACACTTCTCAGAGCGCGCTATCGTGGGGATCAAAAACAAACTAAGAAACGTTTACCTTCTGAGATCGACTGAGACACGATACCACCTATGTGAGGGCCCTAAATTCCTCGCTTCTGAGCAGGGCGAGGCGAGATGTGTTTCCTACCTCCAAGAATAGCATCTACAGATTTGCTCCCCGTGCTGATCACGAGGACGCGTTTCCGGCGATCTTGGACTTCGACCCCTGTCGCAAAGGAGGAGCCCTACATACCAGTGAGTCCTTGCGTCGTGTCTGAAGAAGATGATTACCGTTATTTTTTGGGCGGCTTCCTTTGTGGGAAGAAACAATAAAATCAAGCATCTCGGAGAGCATATACCCTGCTACCTTTATTTTTTCGACCTTGGCTTCCGACATGCCCTACAGAAATGCGACGATAAACGCGCTACTTTTACACGGACTCGGGCGCTGACCTTGATCTTAAGGAGCTGCCGACGTGTCGTCATCACAACCCCAGAAACGGTGTGAATCGCTGCGCTCTGAGACCGCGTGAGGTATGTCAGACAAAACAGAGTGGGATACCTTGAGTTTTAGGATATCTTGCACGTTTATGCCCTGGAGAAGTCAGAAGTGCAAGATGCCCGAGGTATGTCGCCATACCTGGTGTTGGAGTTCGTCTACGTTATCGAAAAAAGGTGTCTAGGAAGTGGATGACCCATCAACGTTCAACGATGGGGAACTTGACAAGAATTGGACGGCTTACTTCCTCAATGTCGTCCAACGGAGGGCTCGATGCCCGGCTGGGCGGAGGTACACTCTCCTCGACGGTGGTAGCGCGACGAGGGGCCATGTTTGTTCGGGATGGTTTTGTCGGTGCTGTGACGCAGCCGGGACTCGTTTGCGCCTCACATTGATATAGGACGGACGCGTTTGTCACGTGAAGTGTCCGATCCCCCTCCACCGAACTTCTGCCGAACTTTACGAAGCCCCGTGCAGAACCCCGACACTGACATGTCCCTGAATGCTTGAATATGAAATGGTAGTAAATATTGGTTTTTATACTTCACTTGAGTTTGTTCTACTCCGAATTCGATGGCGATGCCACCCACCTGCAACGATACGTCAGCGGAGAAGACCTTGAAGCAAACTACATACGTTCAGTGTCCAGCGGACCAGCATGCTGAAGTTCAGGTTCTGCGAGACGATGCTCAGACACTGGCAATGTCTGGGGAATTTATGCGAACACTTGACAAGAAACACGAAAAAAATGCCAGCGCTGGGAGTTGAACACAAACCTAAGGCGACTGCTCTCCCAACTGAGCTACTTTACACAAAGTTTGGTGTCTAAAATCTACTAATTACCATTAAAATTATCGACCGCTATTCACTCGGGATCAAAACTTCCCCGACCGTCTCTTCAGCATGTTCAGTGAGAGTCGACAGTGGACCCGCGGCCAGCTTTGGAACATGTGATTGATCGTTTTCCGGGTTGCTTCGTGACTCGCCCAATGATAGCACTACTGGGGCTCGTATTTCGGGAGTAGGGCCACTGAAATCTTTCCCAGTCATGCGGGACAATGTCTGTATGTCTGATTCCAGCGTAAGGTGGAAAAATAAGAAGTAACCTTCAAGTGAGGATACGAACCGTACGGCTTGCGAGTTTTCAAACAGTAATCTATACGCTGAGGATTTTTCTTGTCTTCGCTTTTGAATTTGTTTTTGCACGCCTTACGATCCCGACCAGGTAGCACGTATGAAATGAGTTCATAATTCTCGCCGAACTGTGACAACGCCTAGGAAAGCCTCGCGCTCAGCAAACGCATAGACAGGGCCGGGTTGCTCACGTCGTAGAACAATTCGGTCTCCTCGACACTCCAACGTGATCCACGGAAGCGCCTCGAGTATGTCGCAGAGTTGACAAACTTGGTGACGTCGGACTCCTCGACATGGGTGTACTCCGTGGTATCTGCTTCACCATTACGATCGACGAACAAAGACTCTTCGTCAACAATGGTCTCTCCGTTGGGACCGATTCGGACTTGGACATTGTATCGACTTGTAGAGACGCTTTGCGAGTAATCGAAACCTTGCCCAGAGGTATCACCGGCGCTGGAGAAATTTCCAGAGATATGCTGTACAGATGGCGCCCCAGAGGTTGCATCGGCGATCGAGGTCTGCTCTGATTCCTCTTCCGGACGACTCGCTTGCGCGGTGTCACTGTCTTCATTTCTACCATATTTCTTAGCTTCCATGCTCGATCTCATCCTCGCTCTTTTTTCACGGTTAGACTTCTTCCAGGCGAGATGGTTGTCAAGTACTTGGGCGGCTTTGCTGCTTATGCGGCCTTGACCTGTATCTTCGCACAAGGCAGCCATGGTGACGGATGTCGGATCCAACTCTTCGCCGGGATTTGCATGTGCATCGAACGCTGGAGTTACAGGCCGTCGTATCTTTCTATTTTTCTTTGGAAAAGTAGTAGCTGACGACTCGGACCGCAACCTCCGCTTACTCAGGTCGAGAGAAGTTTGTTCGGCGATCGAAGCCTCAGAATGTGAAGGATCCGCGGGCTCGCGAAATCCTTCAATAGCAGCTAGAGGTCTAGCTTCGGCCTGTTGCGCGCGTGGAGTGGAAGAAGACGTGGCAACGGAAACTCCCTGCTTTGTAGTACTTGCAATAGCCACGGGGGTTGCGTAGTTGAGGCTCCCCTGTAGCGAAAATCGGGGAAGTGCTGTATATGGTGAGACAGTGGAGGCAGGAGGGTAAGGCTCGGTGCTGGGTGTCTCATCTGGGGGATGCGAGAGTCCATCATCCTGCGATATCACGGGTGCCAAAGTGCTTTCGGCAGGGCGCGACCGTGTTTTAGCAACTGGACGGAATACGGTGCTCCCTTTTTCTGCTTGTTGTGTCGGACAGCTAATCGCACAGGCAAAAGCTGGCAAGACTTACGAACGCGAGTGGTCATGGTAGAGATAGGCTCAGGAGCGATTTCACTTTGCCGTAGATCCGGGCCACAGGGTCGCACAACAGCGCAAAACAAACATCTTATGAATCGCACTCAAGCACTGAGACTGCCCGTCGGCGACGTCCCGGACTGGGAGGTCGATGGCAGCGACAGCGAGCACTCGGATCTGAAATCGCCTGCGGAAAGGCGAGTAGTTGTCTATCTACGTGCATCCCTGCTTGACCTTTCCTAGCTTTGTAATTCTACAGTCATTGAAACAATGTTAGATCACGCAATTGCCAGAGCGTGATCGTCGCTCACTATCATCATCGCAGCGAGAGAGAAATGGCTTCGTGAAATGTTCCCAAAGTTTTCAAGTCGCGGAAGAGGGGGGAAACAGCCCGACGTCGTGCCACCCCCGCACACAATGTATAACCGCGGCAGGTGCACTCTCCAGATCGGCCCCCATTTCTTCGTGGATACAACCATGTTTGAAGTACACTACCGCCTGCTTCCCGCGGCGGTTTCCCAACCCCCAACATTCGTGTACCAATCATCACCAACAAATCCGTTGTCTCATGCACCCTTTGCGTCTGCCGGGGAATCTAATACGCTGTTGTCATCCTTATCCTCTGCCCTACCTTTACCCCCAGGCCTGATCAATCAGGTTAATGCTGCAACTCCGTCGAACCCAACCCTTACGAATCTCTTGCAACTAGCTGCTTCTGGGCTGGCAGCGCCGGATCAGCTCAAGTCACTTGGCTTGCTTATCCAATCGCTAGCAGGTGCTCCAGCAACGATCATCCCTGCCACTACTTCACAATCGTCTGTGCCAGGAGCGGATTCGCGAGATACCCCCATTCCGACAACGCCTGTAACGACGCAGCAACCCCAGTACCAGATATCCACCAAAGACTTTGACATTGTGCTAGAGTTCCGGGAATCCCCTTCAGATCGCTGGATATTTCCTCGCGGGCCCGCCACGTGCGAGCTTGGCTCTTCCGCCCTAGATACCGGGTCGATCGGCGACTTTACTGTTTCCACCCTCGTTCCGTTCCAGACTAGCGCAACGCCACCACAAGCTCCCTCTGGATCTGAGAGTAATGCTCCGGCGGAGTCGGAACCACCTGCTAGGCAGGTTGTGGAATTCCATTTCAAGACGGCGAACTCATACATCTGCGACACCTTTTCGCGCTGGGTAGGACCCAAGGAGAAAATAGAGGAATATCGCAAAATTCTTTTAGAAACCGTGACGAACTCTCCTTCAGGTCTAATGGCTCGCTCTTCTTATCCTTCCATTGTTACAGGAGCCTCCTGAGCAAAAATTTCTGGCATATCGACTTCCCGAAGGTTCCCAACTCGCCCAAATTCAAAGCGTACGCATACAAAAACGACTCGTTAAAGGTTGCTGATAGAAATGTTCAGGCTGCCTTATCGTCTTACAGTACAAAGCTAATCAAGCCTTCAACTGAAAGTGGGAAGCCAAAAAGGAGATCCGCCCCACGTAAATCTGCACAAGACCTTCCAGGTGCTCCAGCAACGAAGCGCAAGCGGCAAGCACAGCCCAAGAGTCAGGTTACTCCCCCGAAGATTGCCTGTTTTGAATGTGGTCAAGCGAACGTACCGTTAATCATGGGTGGGAGTTAGTGGAGGATCCATCACACCAATTCGTCAGATTGATTGCATATCCAGGATATTGTCGACCCTGCGTGGAAGGAGGGAGGGTCGGAGAGACCTCTCAAGCTAGTGAGGCAATTGTTTCTAGCAATCCGCCTACCGACGGCAGTGGTATGCAGGCTTTACCAAAGCCTGTGGACCATCCACCTCAACTCCTGTCCTCTCCACCAGATAAGGGACCCTAAAGGAAATTTTTTTTTTAGCGAAATGTAACACAGATAATAATATACGTAGTTGCAACGGGGTGACAGCAAAGTGGTCTGATCGACATTCATGTACATATTCCAATAAACCATCCCAACCACCACACGACGACAGCAATGTACAGCAATAGAACGCAAACTTCAAACATCAGGGCAAACCACTGAATAAGTATGGCCACCCAGAAGAAAGGCATAATTGCCCAACGGAACGCCTGGTTATCGATCCACAAAAGCCGATAATGCCAGGCTGAAGTAATTGCGGCCCGTGCTTGCAGGCAAGTGAAGAAGAAAATGAGGGCACAGAGGGAGAAAAGCGCAACCCAATGCCGAAAAGAGCGACGAGGGACCGACTGCACTGGGTAACGTTTGGATTCCCCAGTAAACTCGTTTCGATACCAGGGAATGATTATAAAGTCTTGCATATCTTCTCCTATGATTTTGCCATAGCTTCTCCAGAATGGGGCGATCGTGTCGAGGATGAAAGTCAAGGCATCCATGCCAAGTTCCCAGATTTGTTGGTACTGATCCTTGTAACTTTCTTCTAAAGCAACAATATGTGAAAGCTGAAATTTCACCAGGTGAGGATGATAAATGCGAGGGGAAGATGGAAACGGACCTCGGGATAAACGACGGACGTGTACGATATAGCGTCGTTGAATTCTTCTTTGACTGTCGAATGAGAAGCCCGGACTGTCATCAATATCCGTGATACCTCGTCGGCTTGCACCTGTAGGGGCTCTCGCTCCCTTTCGAGTGTTTGCAGTTTCTCCATAAGAGTGGAGATCGGTTTATCCAAAACATTCCCTGGTATTAAGACCTCATCGATATCGGTTTTAATTCCAGAAAGGAAACTCGCAAGAATCTCGCGTTGTCGGAGCACCCGCGCATGTATGTCCTCGACGACTCTCCAACCACGGCGCTTACGGGTGCCGCTGGTCACAGCAGAGGGATCATGGGTGAGTGCGTCGAGTAACTCCATCGGGAGACCGCGATAAGCAATACCCAGTGCCGGCATCGCGCTAGAACAAACCAGCTCGTACTCCCGGACATCAACAGCAACTCGTTGTATTCGATGGCGGAGCCTGTGATTATGACTCCTCAATTCCTCGAGTGTCCTCGTGTAGTGTGAAACAAACACCGTCGGATAGCATATAAGAAATACGCACCTCAACCTTAGGTCATATTCCTTTTCTAGTTGACTATCCCCGTCGAACTCATCCCTAGATTCCGGCATAGTTGGGCGAGTACTTGGAATGAAAGGCAAGGAAGCACTACGATACAAACCCCTATCCTGGGGAGGTGAGGGTTCAGAAGCAGCCACGTTTGGATGATTCCCCTCCAGGAGTACAACGGTCTCTGCGTTAGGGCGATTTGGGAAGGTGGGGACGGAGGTGGGGAGGTCGGCAGTGACGTTTGCATCAGATATGCCATTAGAGGTACTGATCTCCGCCTCAGCCGCGGTGTTCTGCGGTAGGTGTGACCCGCTCAAATGGGTTTGGTCCTTTCGCCTGTTGTCTCTGTGAGGTCCACTTGGTACGGAAGCATTCTGGTCTTCAGACTGCGAACCAACCCGAGATGAGGAACCATCATCACTCTCTCCAGGGTGCCGACGGAAACGGTGGATAATGTCAGGGAAGTTGAGACGACTACTTGCCGGAGACAATCCACCGGAAGAGTTGCGATGGTGATATGGTGAAGGAGTGCCATTGGCGCTACCTGAATCAAGGAAGGTAGGGATGGAATGCCGCCATCCCCAAGTTTTCCCTTCGCCGCGCGTTTGCAAATTACCAAGAGAGTCGTGAGGGTTTTCAATAACAGGGCCGAAGGATACATGGCCTTCCAGGGAACGAACTCGACTGAGGGAAGTGCCCGGTGAAGATTCTGACGGAGGAGCAGATAGTTGTTTGGTCGGAGATTTAAGGCGGTACTGTGACGGAGGTGTATCGAGTGAAGACGACACGGTTGGTGATTGTGGTAGAGGGGTAGAGGATATGACACCTTTCTTAGCCTTAACATACTCTTCCACGACGAGCGCAGACACATGCCATTGTGAGCGACGTTTTCCATGTCGGCCAAGTAGGTGTTTCAACCATGTCAGGGGCTCAGCACTATCAAGCCAGGCCCGTGTTTCTGTGCCCAAAGCAGCATACCAACGAGCAATTTGCACAAGGCCCACATACTCGTCATTAGCCAGAGACGCGTGTAGAATATTGTACCGTCGTCCTAGCTGCTCACTGACAATGGCTGCCTTGCGAACTGTGGGCGGTGAAGCCTCGGCTCTGATCCTTGAGATTCTGTCTAGAACCGTGAAACATTGAACGACGTCGATCACCCATTATTTGTGCAACAAACCTATAAACAATGCTTCTTGTTTCTCGACAATTGCCTTGCTAGCCGGCAACACTCTTTCTTTTGCTTTCCTTTTACCTCTCGAAATTGACCAGCGTCTTTCCAGTTTCTCGTCTTCGGACTGAGAACCTGTCCAATCCAGGGTTGCTCCGCCGTTGGAGGAAAGTGGGACGGGGTGCAAGGACACGGACCGAGTGGATGGGCTGAAGTCTACCTCGGACGGCGAATTGGGCGCTTGCAAATACTGGGGAGATGAACGTGTAACCGGTGGGGCTGTGGACGTGGAAGCGTACGATGTGTTCATGGCCATGGGTGTGTCAACCGAGAGTGGCGCTTCATGAGGTATTGAATGTAGTTGTTGCGACATGCGCTCACGCCGTCGCGACTGAAGGTGTAGAGCACGCTGGACATCTTGCAATATCTTTGGATCTGAAGGTCAAAGTTGCTCAAAGGACACATGTACCAGACCACGATTACTTGCCCTCATGAGCTGTCGTAATGCCGGCCACGAGTTTAGAGGCTGTAGACAGAATGTGACGGAGAACTCACACAAATCGTATTCATCCGAGAAGGCTCTCGGCTCGAAGTCGGAAATAAATGGATCAGCTTTTGGCGACGTAACAGCGAAAGACAGGCTCTGGGTGAGGTTCTTCCTCCTGCGAGATCCATGATGGCGCGGAGTGTTCTTCGCTGTTCTGTTGCCAGATGCCAGGGGATCGTGCCCTAGGGAGCGAACGCGCCGCCTGCCCTGGGCCAACTCCATGGGAACTCTGTTGCCTGACCACGAGTGCAGCATGGGTGTGAAGCCGGTTGAAGAAGACCTCGAGGAACCGCCGTGTGTGCGGGTGGTGAGGAAACGGTCAGGGAGGTGTATGCGAACAGACTGGGCTCGAGATGACGCGGGCTGGGGTGGCGGGTTGGACTCAGACACGGACGACGAGTCCGCCATGCAGGAGCAGGGTTATGGACAGGGACAAGAAGAGGCAGCCGAGATCAAGTGCTAGTCCATCATCAAATTAATGTTTTTCCCACGACTTTACATCAAGTGTCTACGCCTGCCGTGCCAGAAGCCTGCCGCGGGCTGCACACTGCTCCCGCTGGGGACGATGACAATCGTCGTATGCCCTGGCGGAGGCCCCAGCAGTCCCTTGATCAAACGGAAGGGGTTCAGACGCTGGAAAAATGAGCTTGACTGCTTCCCCTTGGAAACCAGGGGAGCCGGTGGGGCAAAAAACATCCGTGGCAGCTCATAGTCTAAAAGGCGGCCGCATGAGCGCATGCACACGCTTTATGCAGCAACTCACGGTTGACTTGATGTTGCGAGAGGGCAGCCTGAGCTGCCGTCCTCGTCGGTACGTGGAATTGGCTCGAAGGTACCCATGAAGTAGGGACACGATGCAAATTTGGAACAGTCCCCCGAGTCTGGGGCCGGCGCCGCCCAGACGATGTGCAACGTCTGCACTCTCGTGGAGCCATGGCACTCCCAGGTTGATGGTACAACACCCGCCTGACGTCCTCCCTGTACACTTGGTCTAGACGGCATTGGCGTCAATGCTTGGCAACTTACCATAGCCACGAAATACACTGACCGACAGTCACCCCCGCCATTGCCGCCGGGGTCCACTCAGTATTCATCCTGTGCCCCTGAGAATTGAAACGACGACGTGATTTTGGCCTTGGTTGTCGATTGTCGACCGGATAGTGAGAGTTACGAGTGTGCATGTGGTCAAACATGCATTGTCGGATGAACTTGGACCTCCTTTTATAACTCGCCGCGCACAGGGTGGCATGTCTCCATGATCTCAAAGTGAGTCCAAAGAGAACGGCCATCGTCAAAGCAAGTCACGAAAGGCAGAACAGTGCATGGGAGTAGCCTGCCACTTACTGTCAATCCAGACGAACACATGCATCACTTTCATTTGCGTCAGGGCTGTGGCTCACAGAAACTCGCCAACTCTGTGCGTTGGTGAATGATAGAGCTAAGGAATGGAAGGATATATGGAGCATGGTGAATACGAGACTACAGAGATGACCCCTGGTCATGGATATCACCAAGACAATGGAAGTCGTCATCACCGAGGCATAGGTCGTCCTGGCTGCGCCCTTCGTTTTAAAATGACACGCCCGAGCATCACAGCAGTAAACGCTGACAATGAATACCTATTGACGGAAAATCAGATGCAAACGTGGGAGCGGTACATATACATACCATGTGATCACGTAGGACAAGTGGGCATTACGTACATCCACTGTAGCTGACCGTCCAATGGGTGCACCCTTACTGAGGTGAGCAGCAGCATCGCCCGCATGGCCATCTACGAAGCACGGATTCGTGTCCGTCCCCCCAAGATTGCACGACCACTCACCAAATATTTGTTCAATAAAGACGGGTTGAACGCCAGCAGCGTTTCCACCTGCCGACTCGGCCATGGAGCCATAGTGCGAAATGAATTCGGAACCTCGATCAGAGGT
>JBBPTT010000067.1:25349-60906 GCA_038094175.1 Boletellus aff. lepidospora
CTACCCAGTACCACTTACCCTCCGCGGGATGGTTGTCTGGAGTAAACGAGTTTCGTGTATGCGATGTTCGAAGCATGCCCAAGACCTCGACCTCGCCTTCGTCACCACGCACATAGTGATCGGCAAAATCTTTGCCAATGAAGCCACGGTCGACTAGGACGGTAGAGCCGCCGGTCCTCACTAAAGGAGTGATAACATGGTAGCCGTGGGCACCGTCGCGAACACGGGGTCCCAGCAACATTGCACGCGCATGATCCCAGCGGCCTCGGAGCAGGACTCTGCGAAAGGAAAAGTCTGGTATCACGGAAATGCTTGAAATTGCGGTGCTTTAGAGTCTCGCTGTCAAAAAGAGATGCACTCTCACTTGATGCGTTTTGGGAGCAAGATGGGGTCACGTTGTAGCTTTTCCTCTAATTCATCAATCAGGTTAATCTTCCACTGGAGGCGCTGCAATTGCCACGTCCCTAACGCGAACGTGAAAATTGGAATGAAACCAAGAAGCAAGATCGTCGGGCTTGACCAGGACGACCTCTTTGCGACATAACCCGGGACCGCAGGCCCCGAGGACTCGCCCGTGTGCAAAAGCCGGTGTGATCGTAGCCGCTGGCACCGCTGTATCGACCTGAACGTTGGCAAGGCAATGTTGGAGAGCTTGCCTCGATATGACGAAAACATTCCGGGTCTGAACATGCTCGCCTATGAGCTGAGTCTTTTATCGTTCCCACGACTGTCCGATGTACCGCCTTCGACACCGTCTCCAGACATCAGCTGATTCCTCGACCAGTCCATTTCCCCAACATCTGACCGCAAGTCGTTGAGACGAGATGCGAGTAGTGCACTCCCGGGCATACCTATTTCAGAATGGCTGATGGCTCGTTGCGGCAGGTCTTACCGACGGCGTCCTGGCTTTGACATTGATGGCGGTGATGAGGTACATTACCCCACCCGCCCAGTTGATAAAGACAAGGCCGAGCAGGAACTAGCAATTAACATAAAGAAGGCTACCAGCCCAGACGAGACTGCCCCAAAGCAGAAACACGTCCGAAGTATGTCGTGACACAACTGGCTCCCGTCTTCTAGCCTGACTTTGTCACAGAATGTATCGTGTACACCTGGGATTACCATAGCTCAATATCGTTCTGGAGCGGCCTACGTGTTCAGCCCATATTATCCGACGAAATCCAGACGTTCAAGGCACTCATCACTGTTCACAAAGTCCTGCAAGAGGGTCACCCTAATGTGCGCTCGACTTGGCGTATACTGATACTCATCGCAACTCATTTTCTGGATATATAGACCATTAAGGAGGCTCATGGACAGACAGGGTGGCTCGAGACTTGTGCTCGTACTGTTGCCTCTGATGGCCAACGAGGTTGGTTCCGTTGCGCCTGCCACACGGAGTTCATCTGAACCAACAACAGGATATGGCTCTCTAATCCGAACATATGTTCAATTCATTCTGGCTAAGCTTCGTTTTCACCGTCTCCGCCCAGAATTTAACGGTCTATTCGAGTACGAGGAGTACATCTCTCTTAAGGGCATTGACGATCCCAACGAAGGGTAATATATAAGACAATTCGCACCTCAGTGACTCAAGATTCCATAGATACGAGACCATTACCGATCTCATGGGGTTGCAAGATCAGATCGAGTCCTTTCAAAGGATGGTTTTCGCTCACTTCAGGCATTCAACCAACAACGAATGTCGGATCTCTTCTTTGGTACCGCTTGTGAAGGAGAGTTGGGGTATCTATAGGTTTATAACGAGTATGCTGCGGGCTCTGTATCGACGTAAGGAGTTCGTCGCTTTTTAAGCAGTCGCTGATCTCCTTTAACAGGAACGAATGATCACGAGGCACTGGAGCCATTGCGCGAGCGTTTCAATGCACAGCACCATAATCTGCGCAAATTCTACTACGAGTGTTCCAACCTCAAGTATCTGACTGGTCTCATTAATGTGCCAAAGCTTGGTCAGGTCAGGACTCTTCCGTCATGACGCTCTTGGCCGTTGATCATCTCATAATATTAGGAACCACCCAACCTTTTCGATTCTGGCAATGCGCCGGACCTCCCGGCACGGCCGAAATCGACTACAACGCCAGCCCCTCCTCCGGCCCCTTCTCCGGACGCTGCTGCTGTCAGCGAGCAAGCACGCATGCTCAAGGAGTATGAAGATCAACAGGCTGCTTTGCGCGCTCAACGAGAAGCTGAGGAGCGCCAGAGACTGGAACGGGAGGCGCAACAGCAACTCGAATTTGAACAGCGCCAGCGCGAACAAGCCGAGCGGGAACGTTTAGCACAAGAACAGCTTTTGCAACAACAAATGGTGCAATACAACAACCAAGCTGTTCAGCAGGCGAATGAGTTTCAAAGGGAACTGCTCGCCATGAGAGGCCAGTACGAGAGGGATCAACTCTTACTTGAACAATATGATCACGTGAGCCGACTGTCTCTTACTGGCCTCACAAAGAGCTGATGTTCTATAGCGAGTCAAAGCGTTGGAAGGAGAGCTGGCTGCAACCAACGCAAACATCAGTGCACAAATGGTCTCAAAGGACGAGTTGATCAAGCAGTTGCAGGATCAGGTGACACTATGGCGGAATAAATACGAGGCCTTGGCCAAGCTGTACAGCCAGTTGAGAACGGAACACCTAGACATGCTAGCGAAGTTCAAGCAGATGCAACTCAAAGCAAACTCTGCCCAGGAAGCAGTCGATCGCATGGAGCGCATGGAGCGGGACTTAAAGGCAAAGAACCTGGAGCTCGCGGACATGATCCGTGAACGCGACCGGGCCCGCTTTGATGTTGATCGCCAGAAGTCGTCACACAAGGATGAGCTTGAACGTATACGCCGCGAGCTCAGCTTCGCTAATGAACGAGTAGAAGATGCTACAAGATCAAAGAGTTCCGAAGTGTCCAATGTTCTCAGCAAGTATAACCGCCAACTGAATGAACTTGAAGACTCCCTGAGGGTAATATCCCCTTCTACGGTTACGTGAAGTACTAATGGGTTGACAGGCCAAACAACTTCAAATCGATGATTTACTGATCAAACTTAACAACGCTAATGGGGACATAGAACGCCTACAGGAAGAGAAAGACCAAGAAATCATGATTCTGCAAGAGGGTATGGACAGCACCATACAGCAGTTGTCTGAGGCGCAACAAGTAAATAAAATTTGTACGTCCTGCATCATGCGATCTGACATCCATGCAGAACCAAGGCCTTTCTGAGGAGGCAACCAATGCTCAAATTGACACTCTTATACTGGACAACCGTAAGAAGCTGAACCAAATTATCGGTACGTGTACGATACATCGACGGATATTATGGTTATCTTACCAGTTTACAGACTCGATCTTGCAAGCATGCGTGCAAAAAGTTGATGATGCAATTTACGAACTCGAGTCTCCTTCCCAGGCCGGCAACATCAATTCGACACCGGAATACACCTTGTCGATGATTGAGAAAGCCGTGAATAATGCCACAGACTTTGCCACGGTCTTCAACCTTCATCTTGGTGGCGATGTGGGCGGTGACCATGTTGACGTCATCAAGGGCGCCAACGAGTTCGCTCAGGTGCTATCGGATGTTCTTATCAACTGCAAAGGAACCACCCGACTCGCAAACGATGACGATGCTTCCGACAAGATCGTCGCCGTTGCCAAGGTGGCTGGCGATGTTGGATTGCGATTCTTCCTCAATTTGCAGTCATATAAGCTCGACTTGTTGCAACCCACTCAACGGAAGGAAGTCGCTATGCGTAACAATAGCGAAGCCAGAATGGCTCTCACTCGTTTATCAGAGGTCATCGACACATTGGTTCCAAAGGGCTCGAAAAGCGGAGCCCTTGCAAAGGCCAACGGGGACATTGGAGACATTGTTGAACAGGAGATGCTCAATGCAGCCCATGCGATCGAGGAGGCTACCCAGAGGTTGCAAGAACTCATGTCTCGTCCACGAGACTCGTCACGCTTCAACGCTGTGGATCTCCAGGTCCACGATTCAATTCTTTCGGCAGCCATGGCAATCACCAATGCCATTGCTCGCCTCATCCAGGCTGCGACGGAGTCTCAGCAGGAAATTGTCGCACAAGGCAAAGGGTCGAGCACCGTCCAGCAGTTCTACAAGCGCAACAACAGGTGGACAGAGGGTCTCATCTCTGCTGCGAAATCGGTCGCATTCGCAACGAATTTACTTATCGAAAGTGCTGATGGTGTGCTCTCCGGCACACATTCGCTTGAGCAACTTATCGTCGCCTCCAATGAAGTTGTTGCGGCCACGGCTCAGCTCGTCGCCGCGTCTCGCGTCAAGGCGAATCTCATGTCCAAGACCCAAGAGCGTCTTGAACTTGCTGCCAAGGCTGTAACTGAAGCCTGCAAAGCACTCGTCAAGCAGGTCAAGGCCATTTCTGCCAAACAAGTGCAAGAGGAAGATGTAGACTACAAGAACATGGCCGTCTTGGAGTTCAAGCGGCGTGAGATGGAGCAGCAAGTTGATATCCTAAAGCTCGAAAAGGAACTTGGCGCTGCGAGACATCGTCTGGGTGCGATGCGGCGCGCGGGGTACCATACGGAAGAGACAGAATAACGGCGAGTTACAGAGGGTTTCACGCAAATTCGGTACCTTGTTCCCTTTCATTTCTGCCCCTTTTGCACCGATAATCTACGTGTAATGTTATCTCGTCGTGGGGTCGCGCATATAATGACGAGCATGCAGTGCAAAGTGCCTGCCGGGGGACGAGGACATTCCCTTGATGTGCAGAAGATAATATTAGGTGTGTTACATTAACAAGCTCACCGACAGCCAGCTGGATATCCCCCGGGCTCGCTCCAAAGACGCCAAGAGTGTTACCCTAATTCGGCCCAAACATCCTCCGCATCGCGCTCATGTATCGCTTGAGCAGCGCGTGGCATATCTGACATCCTCTTAGGACGTGTATCCTCCTGTACATCAAACAACGCTGGCTCTCCCACAAGGGGTTGGCCGAGCTCCGGGTCCTCGTCTTCATCTTCAAGATCAATGTCAAGGCCACGATACCCCGCACGACGAATATTAGATATATCGATCGGCTTTGGTCGTGAAAATATCGACTGGCCCGACCTGACAGCCAGTCAGTCTCATCAACATGTCGGGAAATCTCAGCGCACTGTCTCATCACTGCAGCCAAGCGGCCGAATTGCAATACGTTACGGGCTATCAGCAACAGGGTGTCGAGCATCTCTTCTTCCTTGCTTGTGGTACCACAGCCCGCAAACGCCAGTACCAACAAGGTGATGGCGCAAAACAGCGTGAGGATTAGATCCAACACGTTGTAGGGCGATTTCCAGAATTGCTGGACCGAATCTGAGCCCTCCCGATGATGTGATGACCGATCCAAAACTCACACTTCCGAAGGCGACGAAACGAACACCCACTTCGAGAATCATTGAGGTATTGATGATAATTTCGAGGACGTAGAAGGCAAGTCCTGGACAGCCGTCCGACAAGCTGAGTGCGACGGTCGTGACCGAGAGGGCGGCCATCACGAGGTAGAGAACAATGTACGTCCGTGAGTGTACGAAGCGGTTGGCGATTCCGCGCGTTATTTCTTTGCGGGAGAGTGTATAAATCGAATGAGGTCTGTGGTTCGTGTCAACAGGGTTCGGGCCAGCACAATGGACACGAACATCAGCTCCGACGGCTGCGTACTGGCTGCGTTGTTGCGAGCGTCCAGCGTCTCAGACATGGCTGAGCACAAGGGTTGTGCGTGGCTGTTAGCAGCGTCATGCTAGAGTGCGTTAAACGCCAGTCACTGGGAGAGCGGTCGATCCAAACAAGGGCAAACACCCCCGTACGGACCTCGTCCAGCAGCTATTTGTTCCTCAACCATCAGCACTACACCTTGATTTTAGCTATCCACACGGAATCTAGCCAAGATGGGTGGCGGCGACTTGAATATGAAGAAATCCTGGCACCCGCTCCTCCTGAAGAATCAGGAGCGGGTCTGGTTGGAAGAAAAGAAGGCTGTAAGCGTTTCCCCACTCTATCTCTTGTCGTTTACCAACGCGGCTCTAGCTCGAGGAGAAGAAGAAACTTGACCAGCTGCGCAAGGAGAAGGAGGAGGAACGCCAGCTCCAGGAGCTTCAGCGTCTCCAAGAGGAGCAAACCGGAAAGAAAAGGACAGAGAAATTAGAATGGATGTATACCACTCCGGCGACAGGTAGCTCCCAGAACCCTAACGATCTGGAGGACTACCTCCTCGGGAAGAAGCGAGTGGACAAGATATTGATTGCAGATGAAAATGTCAAGGTGGGTCCGCCCAGCTCCGATCCCTCATCCTTTTCTTCTGACACGTTGTTTAGTTGGGAGCGTCGCACAAAAATTTCATTGCCGTCCAGAATGCCAACACTATACGGGATATAGCCTCGAAAATTCGCGAGGATCCGTTGCTAGCGATGAAGCAACAGGAGCAAGCCGCTTACCAGACGTTAATTTCTAATCCTCTCCGTCTTCGTGAACTGCAGGAACGAAATGGTATCAAGCCAAAGCGGAGCAAAGAGAAGAAGGAGAAGCGACATAAGAAAGAAAAGATGGACAAGGGAAAGCTAAAGGACGTTGAGCATCATAGGCCGCGCCGCACACCCTCCCGGAGTCTCAGTCCGATAGGCGATCACCGGAGGAGCCGCTCTCGCTCATACGAACGTTACGGCCGTGATTACGCACGACGTTCACCTAGCCCTTATGCTCGTCGTCCTAGGTCGCCTGTCCGTTCTCGTCGCAACAGCCGCCGGGACGATCACGACTCAAGGAGAAGCCGAAGTCGCAGTCCTGATTATTATCACAGACGCCGAGATGACCGCATCCGTACGTGGCCCCGCTCTGATGAATCCGACGATATCAGGCGGACCTCTTCGAGGAGTGAAGAACACGGGAGTCGGCATGCTGATAGCTCGAGGAAGCGCGAACGAAG
Organism: Boletellus aff. lepidospora; assembly: GCA_038094175.1. Taxonomy (NCBI): domain Eukaryota; kingdom Fungi; phylum Basidiomycota; class Agaricomycetes; order Boletales; family Boletaceae; genus Boletellus; species Boletellus aff. lepidospora. The sequence goes on from JBBPTT010000067.1 coordinate 32,303, forward strand.
TCCCAGTCGTGTAAAGGATGACGCAAAGCGTTCTCGGATCTCGCCCCCTCCATCAAACACTCGCCCGCACGTATCCAGTTCGGCTTCAAAGTCTGCCGAGAATACTCAGGATCGCGCGACGCGGTTGGCTACTATGCAATCGAATGCAACCACCATGGAAACAGACAGGCAGAAACGTTTACTGGAACTTTTAGCGAAGGAAAAGGCAGAGCTGGAAGCTGAAAATGAAGCGAGGCTAAAATCGGGAGGTGTGGGAGGGTTTTTGAGTCAGGAACAGAAGAGGGTATTTGGTGGTGAAGGAGGTCTCGAAGATCGGATCAGAAGGGGACGTGGTGGCCTCGTCGTTGATGCAGACTGAGAATTATCACCCCTTCCACTCCGTACGCTGTAACTGTTACGCAGTAACATTAAAGTTATACCTGATGTGTCCCGATCTCGGATATCGCCAAGCTACCAGCTCCTGCCATCCCCTCCAGAGTACAAGAACAGATTTTCGACTTCACGAGGAACCATCTGAAGGGACGTTTGTGGGCTTTTCAGAGCACCGAGCGATGGCAGTCGAAAGGTTCCACACCAGGTGACCCAGGACCGAACCAGCATCTTCAACAAGCGTCCGTCGCGGCGTTGTCGAAACTCCCTTCCCCCGAAGATGCCCCATGAGACACAGTCTCTTTTCCCGAGAACGGCCTGCGGCTACCCCGTCACATTATTGGTGAGACCGTTGGTTGTGCCCCGACCAGCGAATGACGTACCTTGCCTGAAGCTGCAAGCTGTTTTCGAGACCGACCCCGGTCCCAGTGGGGCCCCTCGGCGGCGCGTGCGACCGACGAGAGTCTGTCCCATGGCCAGAACAAGTCGAACGAAGAGTGGCGTCCGGAGCGGCCCTTTTCTTGGGCGACCTTGGGGTATAGCGTGCGGCTCTGAGGATCCGCGTACGTGAGTCAGAGCCAGGGTGTCGGACGACGGGGGAAGCATCCGTTACCTTGCTCTGTCGGTCCGCCGGCGGTACCGTCAGTTCGGAAGCAAAGCGGACGTGGCGTTGTTCGGCGGACCGAGAGGCCATCGATACCAGATCGAGGTCGAGGTAGCGGGGTGAGGAGTGCGTTCGGGCCAGAGAGCGTCTCGTCTGGGTTCTCCAGCAGCCAGGCCGATTAGAAACAGGTCGAGAACGTTCGCAGACGGGATGACACACGGGCAACGTAGCGACACATCAATCACAAGAAATTCATTATGATGAGGGGGGGGTAGGTATGCGAATGTGGGGATACACAACCAGGGTCTCTCCGACGGGGCGGACCTGTCGTGACTGGGGGGGCTATCACACTGCGGGTCCGTTGCGGACCGCCATGCCGCTCTCGCGACGATGACTACGCACAATGAGAGCAAAATCCTGAACGTCACAATTAGCCGGCGACACGAGTCGGAAACGAGTAGAGATAAACTTACGATGACTAGATGGACAGATCCAAGGCGCATATGTGTGTCGTCTCGGCCGATCATCTGAGAAAGCAATGTACGCAGACCAGCCATACAGTCATCCTCGAGGATCGTTGGCTACGTCCTCTAGTCAGTCGGACGGAGAGTGTCAGGCCACGTGTAAAATTCTAACCAGAGAAAGCGAGACCGGACTTGAGTTGGCGCGAGGCAGGAACACGTCAGCGCCCAGGTCGACGTCTTCGGTAAGATCCTTCAACCATGGAATGAGGCCCATTCTCTATACTAGCCAAGGTTCCCTACCGTCATGTCCGCTGGACTGGTCAATGACCGTTTGCGGGACGTGGCATAAGGATGGTACCGTCGGCAACGCAGAGATTTATAGCTCGGAAGCCTCATATACGGGGACACCGGATGAGTATTCCTGGCGGGGTATAGCTGTTCGTAAGGAATGGACATTCAGTGCGGGCGCGAAGGGGAGGATTTGGGGTGAAGATGGCTGGAGGGAGAGAGGGGGGTGGGTCGAGCAGCCATCCAGAACCACTTTTGAGTCCCTGTGCACGTTTCGAAGGGCATGCAAAGAATTTGAAAGGCCGCGTTGTGTCTGAGGCTTGGTAGGATCTCCGCTGCCCAGTTTTGGCTGGGAGACTGCTTGTCTGACGGTGGTGGAAGAAGGCGAGGGACTCAGGGTGGGGTCAGTCCTTGGACCCTTGCTCACATTCAATTGGCTCCCGGGCATCTGGCTGTTTCAATTCACCATTGTGGAGTTCTTCGACGGCCATACAAGGCGGAAATGAGGGCTCGCGATATGAAGAAAAATTTCTGTCTCAAGTTTGGGGTGGGCAAAATGATAAGCAAGTAACGTCCTGGAGTTTTTTTTTCTTTTTTTTTTTTCCAAGTGCAATGCGCTCAAGGCCCGATTTATGTTCAGGTGCTGAATTGCCTGGCCACTGTAGGCGGTTCAAACAACCGTGAAGGCCTGACCTTGTGTTTCTCCTTGCACAGACTCGTCCCCCCTCGAAGCAAGCACGATTACCTGGGCCTAAGCGGAGGGAAAATTCACGTGTCACGTGATTTCCCTCAGGGCGTGGCAACATACCATACCGTATGCTGACTAGACAAAAGAGACCGTGACTATCGTCCTGGAAAGGGGTCCCAGATATATTGCAAAGAGCGTACCGCGTATGTCGCTTGTGTTGGACACGAGTGTACCCTGCGGCATGTTATCGTGTCTGGCAGGTCTGCTGCGGACCAAGGGAGTGAGCACTTGGACCATCGGGTTCATGGTCGAGATGGATATCGCGATGATGGCGTATCAGAACATCTGCAGGGCAACGAACCGGCGGGCAAAGTGAGGACAGAATTCGTTGGTCCAAGAGAGACACGATACTCACCTGCGAGCTTCTTCCCTCAAGCTGACGCCGCAGTTCCTTTGATTTCGCTGGATGTACGGGCGGTTGCGTCTGACTCGGTTGCGTTCCCGTTGGGGCTCGGTCCCAATAATTTCAGGATGGAGAGGAGACAGGAAGATCCCAATTCACACTGCCACATGTTCTATCGCGCGACACCCTCAGTGGTGATCCAGGCTCCAACACTGCGATGGTATGATATCTTGCTGTTCCCGCATTCTGCGAGCTTACAACGCCGCGCCGCTGCGGTCTCAGATGCAGGAAATATTTCCGTTTGGTTGGGTTCTTCGCTGGGGTCCATCGACCGTGGTCCGCAATGGTGTGGCAGTATGAGGCATCCGATGGGACAGGTGGGATGGCTCCTGAGATTGTCGCCGACCTGGTGTCGATGGGGGGAGGAGCAACTTTGTGGGTCCAGTTTGAAAATTGGACAAGGTACGTTCTTTGGTAGGCTCCGCGCGCGTGCGGTTGCCCGAAACTCGACTTGAATAAAGCACCATCTTACGTCATGAAAGCAGTTCGCCGTTCGCCCAGACACACGTCCTTTGACCCGAATGCCACCGTGCAAGACCCGCCCGACTTTGCGCGTGTCGCTGCAGAGAAGGAGGGCGGCGACCCGCGGTACTCTGTGTTCGTTTCCGCCGTTCAGTAGACAAATGCTCATCCCCACTTTAGGGTTTCGCTAGTGTTGGCGTTGCCAAAACATTGCCAAGGGGGAACCTCGCGCGACTGTTTCCTGTGCTCGCATCCCTTCCTGCTCTCCGTCCCCCGTCTTTACCCCACCCCGTCGACGTGGCTAGGATCGCTGCGGGCGCGGCCGTGGTGAAGCAACACCCGCTCGTCGTTCCTTTGCTCGCCCCGGAGTGTCCGGCCGGGGAGCGGCGTCTTCGCTGTGAGGTCTGCCCGATCACACGGCCGTCGAGCCTTTTGGCAACGGCTCTTCCCGTTTTGGAGGGAAGCATTCAGCGCCGGGCGGCGACCGAGCGACCGGTCGGGCAGTCAGAATTCCATTTGCGTCGTGCCATGTGACCGTGATCGCCTCGACGCCCGCCCTTGCATCTAACTCGATATGCTGCCGCCACTCGTCATCACGTCGCATGTCAGCCCATAAGCTGGATTGGTCATGCGCCTTCGGATCTGTTCGTCCGAAACACGGCACTCTGTCTCCCCTGTGCGCCCGCACCGCAGCGCTGGGAACGAACAGCCAGCGCCTGGCATCAAGGACCAAATGAACTGGGACTTGTCGATCTTTCATTCGGCCGTTCTTCCCGTGCAACACCTGACCCTGCCGCAATTGGAACTCCCTCCCGTCCAGGTGACACGACACGTCTCACATAAACATCGTACTCACCACTGACTCTGCATTGTCAGCTGACCTCATGCATGCCGCAGTTGCGCGTCATGCTCATCGGGTGGCGGCCGTCGTGTTCCTGGGGCTCAGATTATATACACCTGATTCTCATCCCATTCCTTCAAGCCGTGCGCACAAGCATGCAAGAGCCTTCCCGCGTACAAGTGAGATGTTCCGCTCCCTCACAATGAGCCCAACGCTGACACCGATCAGGAAGGGGAGAAACCTTATAGCATATACACCCCCTCAGAGAAATGGTTCATCGTGTCCATGGCTTCCCTGGCGGCGTTGTACAGGTGAGGCCATCAAACCTGGTCCGCCTTGTGACGCTAAGCCGTGCGACGCCTCCTCAGTCCGTTGACGGCAAATATATACCTCCCAGCAGTCCCCACCATCGCTGCTGCATTTGACAAGTCCACCGAGCTCATCAACCTGACCGTCACGGTATATATGATCCTCCAAGGCGTTTGTGAGTCACACCGCCTGCCTGCACTACAACTTGTCGCTGACCATCCCACCGCGTTTAGCACCCATGTTGTGGGGTTTATTAGCAGATCGCATTGGACGACGCCCCATCTTTCTCGCATGTCTGCTTGTCCTCAGTGCAGCTTGCATCGGTCTTGCACTGGTTCCAACCTCGGACTATTGGTTGCTACTTTTGCTTCGATGCATTCAAGCCGCCGGGTCTGCCAGTACAGCCGCATTGGGTTTGTTTTTAGGAGCACTCGATAGCGTTTGGATGTTGACCCAGGATAGGTGCTGGCGTCATCGCCGATATCGCCACCCGTGCTGAGCGCGGAGGTTTCTATGCCTTGTTCACCCTCGGCCCACAGGTATCTGTTCCATGTGTCGGTTCAAGTTTGGGGATCGCCTAATGGGGACTAGTTCGGACCCACATTCGGACCCGTCATCGGAGGGGCCGTTGCTCAGAGTCTAGGCTGGCGGTGAGTTCACTGCCCGTGGAAAATCGCTCTTTCACCCCTTCCCTGAATACAGTTGGATATTTTGGTTGCTTTGCATCCTCTCTGCAGCATGCTTTCTTGTTATGATGACGTTCGTCCTGATATTCTCACGCGCCCCTTCGGGCTGTTCAATACACCCAATAGCTTCCTTCCAGAAACATTGCGACTGCTCGTCGGCGATGGCAGCATAATTCCCTCGAAAATTTACCGCCCCCTCATTCCCGTGGTCGGTGCTGGCCGGCGAAGTACGACGGCAATGTTGCCCCCTCCACGGCCCTTTTCTAACCCGCTTTGGATATTGACGTACCCCGACGTGTTGAACCTCTTGGTTTTCAGCGGAATTCTGTACTCAATATTTTACGCCGTGACCGCCACCATTTCTATACTCTACCAAACAACGTACCCGTTCTTGAGCGAGACCGACATCGGTCTGTGCTTTTTAGCCATAGGTGGGGGGATGGTCATCGGTGGCCTGATCACAGGGAAACTCTTGGATAGAGATTACAGGAGAATGAAGGAAAGTGCTGCACAGGAAGCGCCAAAGGACTCGGAAAATCCATCTTCTGCGGAGCACGCTGCAAAAGACGAAGCCTTTCCCATCGAACGAACAAGAATGCGGATGGCTCTATTTCATTCGATAGTGTTCACCGCGTGTTGCGCTGGCTATGGGTGGTCTCTGGAGAAAAAAGTAAACATAGCGGTACCGTTACTGCTGCAGGTAGTCCGTGAGTTCTCTTCGACATTTTCCGGTGTACGCAGGTTGAGCAATTGCGCAATCATGTATTCCCAAAGTTGGCATGTCAACCATGGCGATAATGAACATGATACAAACGCTCTTGATTGACCTGCTGCCGACGCGAGGTTCCTCCGTGACCGCATGCGTCAGTCTCTGTCCCGCTTATCATCAGGAGCTTCAGTGACAATCAGGCTCATTGACAGAACAATCTAGTAAGATGCTCAATGGGTGCTGCCACGGTGTCCGTCATTGACTTGATACTGAATGCCCTGGGAACGGGATGGACCTACATCCTACTCGCGGGGATCAGCCTTGCCACCGCCCCCATGATCTGGTTTGCTATTCGGGTAGGACCTCGATTCCGAGCCAAACGTCATGCGAAGGAAATCAGTAGAAACTAGTTTCGTTCATACGACATGTTTGTTTCACAACAAAAGCACAATAGGTGATGCATACAACACATGTTTAGCTAGTCAAGCTGTGACAACAACTCCAGCAACGGTTCATGCCGAGTATTACGAAGAATGGGCAGCGATGTGGTTTCCAATAGCTTCGAGCTCCCTGCTTCCTTCCACAAGTATTCGTGTGCTTTCTGCAATGTCCTTTCGCGTGGATTCGATTTCCTCATCCGAGAGTGGCGTGCTGATGAAATCGGAATGTCTGAGGTCCTCGATGATGCGGCGTGTCTTGTCCCCCCGAATGAAATCCTCTCTCAGGGACCTGATGAGCTGGTTTTTTACAGCTGGCAAGTACGTAGAGGAGGCGCGGATAAGTTGCTCGAGTCTCTGGCACGCAGAAGTACGATTTTCCACAGCGGCCTGAAAGCGTTCAATGACAAGCACGTTGGCATAGTTGAGTGTGGCAGGGGTGAGCCTCTTTGCTGGATCTGAGCTAGAGCTCGGTTCTTCCGGAGAGCTCAACAAGGACGCTCTTTGATTGGAGAGCATGGCCTCACGAATCAAACGCGCAAACTGGTCCTTGCTAGCGAGCGACTTGCGCTTCTGTTTCCGTGGCGTTCGCGTCCTCACCATCGCTAGAACGAGTGAGCGATCAAAAAAGAAAAAAAGTGCGAGTTGCTCAGGACGTACTAACAGAACCTTGACCGTGCCCGAATCTCGGCAAATCGACCAGAGTAACCTGAATTGGAATGCGTGTTCTTTAAACCGCGTTGGTGCCACCCGCGCCCACGCTCACCTTGTGGATCTCGCCGAGAAAACGACTTTTTTTACAACTTCGACAGAAAGGCTTCTGCAGACGCGAAAAGCTCTGTTTTCCGATATGAGAAGCGCACGAACCGTTTACCTTTGTGTGCCCAATCTGCTCGTGAAGAGGTGGCGTACCTGTCCAATTTGAGCTTCGTACGTCTACGTTAAAGAAGGCCAACAGCTGCAGTTCTGGCCCGGTGGATGCTGCGCGTTGAGTATCAGCAAGTTTGAAGCTTTGAAGAGTAAACGACAGTAGCAGCTAGTAGAATCAAATGTCGCCACAAACGCGGGTGGCTTAGCGAAAAGGTAAGCATAATCCACGTGATAGCCGGCGACCGTCTGTAACAAAATCTGACAGAAAACTACTAAAAACCAAAGGACAGCGCCGTGAAACGGTAGCTCGAAATTTCCCACTGAACAGATTACGAGTACCCGTCGCCGAGTTGACCCGGGGGTGCAGGCGGGGCAGATCTTCACCGCAGACACTTGCCTGCAGGTCACGAATCACGATGAAAGAGAGGCGGGTATGATCTCGTACTGCGTGCCGAGAGAACGGCCTCGGAGCCCTTTGTCCCTTTTTTTTTTTTTGCGCAGACATGTCAAGTACTGCTGGCGCAGAGGCAACCAGGGGGCCGGGAACAAGGCACGATGGTAGTAGGTTGGTCGTGTGACACCGAGTCAGTGGCGCAGCAACCTCACCAGTCAACCAAGCCCCCACAGTGACAGGCTGCATGCGCGATTGTCCCTCGACTGCCGGAAATTTTTTCAAACAATCAGCTGTTTCTCCCCAGAACTCGTGTGCATCATGCTGTAAAGATGGGAACCAAATGAATTTCACGGGGCGGGAAAGTGATCTTGATGACGCTGGGCGAATCACGACTGCGTCGTTTAGTAACCTACCTCGGTAGAAAGAGGGCGTGTCACAATTCGTAGTCGCGGCGCTAGTATTTGCAGCCGTGATGGTGACCCGTAGATATGATAATGATCTGGACGCGACCGTCTGCTACTCTCGAGCATGGGAACTGGTTTAGCCTCACAGTATCGTTCCACCAGAAGTTGCTCGATGATGTGCGTGTAGCAATTGGAAGTGAAAAGAGGGTCGCAAATCGTACTGATTCAAGGAGTTGGCGAGCCTTGTGCACACCTTGAATTCGTGATCACGGGCCGATCCAGCGTGTGAACAGGCCCTGTCCAGCCTCTGGCAACCCTTGCAAAGACTGCATCTGCAAGGCCCACGAGACTGCACGGAGCGGCCGGTGCTCCCAGTCTCGCTCTTCGACATTCCGGCCGGCGCTGATTGGGTGCCGCACACGGTGGTTGCTCTGCAATTCGTTCAGTCATGCTCTTTCGGTGGCATGTCTCGCCCTTGCCTCGCCTTTGGTCGTCCCGCACGTTTTTGAGATGCAAAGGAGTCAATGTTGCGACCCTCCGCACATTTAGCGCTACAACCAAGAGCGGGGACACTCGCACAATCTCATTTCACCTGGGCTTCAGACAGCATAATCGTCCTTGGTTATGGCGCACACTCTGGCTCGCACCCATCATCGGCGGGGTGGTTGTGTACCTCTCTCCGGCTCCCCGCCTCCATTTACCTTCCATATTTTCATCATCAACCCTTATACCTTGTCCGGAGGGCCAGGGTCATACTCGCCGATTCAGTGACAAAGAGATGATTGGCTCACCGGCAGAACCTCAGCGCTCACTTTACCTCCGTATAGTACGGGTTATACAAGACTACGTCTGGGAGCCCATCTTGACCGCAAGACGCTTCGTTTATCTATTCTGTTTGTTCGTACCCGTCATAGCCACCATGCCCATGCTGCTGGTTGGGGGTTCGGACAAGCGGCTGCGAGGTGATCGATGGGGTGCTGTGTGGTGGTATGACTTTCTTGTACAGAGAATGCAGGCTGCTGGCCCAACGTTCATCAAGGTGATTGGCATTCGTTGCTTCGTATGCACGTTCACCAATCGTCTTTAGCTTGCTCAATGGGCCGGATCTCGCGCTGATCTGTTTCCATCCTTGCTTTGCGACAGATTGGGAATGACACATTCGCGAGCCACCCCTCATTCGTTAACATACACGAAGGAAGTTGTCGAGAGAGTATTTCAGAGACCATTCTGGGATGTATTCGAAGAATTTGACGAGAACCCAATCGGTGCAGGTGCCATTGCACAGGTATGCTCCTGGCAATTCTTTCGTGTACGCGCGCCTCCATTCGTTGCCGTAGGTCTATAGGGCTATTCTGAAACGGGATCTCCTCCCGCCATCATATCTAGGACCCAAGCGACATTCCAACCCCGTCACTGGATCTCTGGCTCCTGTCATACTGCAGGACCCCCCACCCTCGGTTCCCACTGCATCAGTTGCAATAAAGGTACTCCACCCTCGAGTTTCCAAAATGATTGGACGTGATCTTGCGATCATGTCTTTCTTTGCCAACGTTATTACATTCTTTCCCGGAATGCGGTGGATATCTCTTCCCGAAGAGGTTGCCGTGTTTGGCGAAATGATGAGCCAACAGCTTGATCTTCGCAACGAAGCCGAGAATCTTCTCACGTTTGAACATAACTTTGCATCGCGGAATGTGCCAGTCACTTTCCCTCGGCCCCTCAGAGTCTTTTCGACGTCCGATATCTTGGTGGAGGAGTTCGAGCACGCTGTACCTTTGGAACTTTTCTTGAAAAACGGAGGGGGGCCATTCGACGTACAAGTTGCTACTATCGGTCTCGATGCGTTTCTGGTACGTAGTGAGCATCGGCAGCTTTGTTGTTCTGATGGCATTTGTCAGAACATGCTGCTACTGGATAACTTTGTTCACTCCGATCTCCACCCAGGAAATATCATGGTCAAGTTCACACGACCCCTCGCCACCCGCGACTTCATTCGCCATATGTTCAATACTCTTGTTTCCGGGCACGGTGCGAGCGACACGATTTCCTTTCCTGCATATGAGCCAGATTCGATAGTATCCCGACTCAACCAACTCAGGAACTCCCCAAAAGAGTGGCAAGACGAGCTGCAATACGCCTCGAACCAGGGGTACATTCCGGAAATCGTATTTATCGACGCCGGTTTAACTACAACACTCAACTCCACAAACCGCAAGAACTTTCTCGATCTGTTCCGCGCTGTTGCAGAGTTTGACGGCTATCGCACCGGCCAGCTGATGGTGGAACGTTGTCGGACTCCCGAATTGGCCGTTGACACGGAAACGTTTGCTCTGAAGATGCAGCACATTGTGTTGACAGTGAAACGCAAGACGTTTTCTCTCGGTCAAATTAAAATCTCGGATATATTGCGGGACGTGCTCAAGGCCGTGCGGCAACACCACGTCAAGATGGAAGGTGACTTCATCAACACGGTGATATCAATCCTTTTGCTCGAGGGGATCGGACGCCAGTTAGAGCCGAATTTAGACCTCTTTAAAAGCGCATTGCCTATCTTGAGACAGCTTGGGAGGCAAATGACCACTCAGGAATCGATGACGCAGATACCCTCCGGCAATTTTGGAGCGTTATTGAAGGTAAGCCCTGTCGCTAGTGTACGTGTCGGTGTTGAACATGCATTTGGTGCAGGTTTGGATGTGGGTCGAGGCGAGGCAGCTGGCTTCCGCTGCGTTGGTGAACGTTGATGATCTGGTGAAGTATGACTTGTGCGTACACATTTCTAGGTCTCTGAAGAGGTTCTGACTTCCTTGCAAGGATGGCTCCAAGCATCTAGCAACTGGAATTTGGCATGAAGACAAGGACGCGTAGAGTATTACAGGTTTAAAGGTTAGTACCAAACCAATGAGGTTATAGTATCGTAGTCGCTGTATTTGTTTTTGTCGGGCATAACCGGTTGCCTGGGGTAGCGCGCTGACCCGAGGTGGTGCTCGTGTAGAATATTTAGACGCTCGCGTTGCGATGTATCGACAGTCCTTCGTTTGCCCATCAAATGGCATCTGCTCTGCTCGCTACCAACTTGCCCGACCTTGAACTGGTTTCCAGGGGGAAAGTGCGCGACGTTTATACCACTCGGTCTGGAGACCGCCTCCTGTTCGTTGCAACAGACAGGGTCTCGCTGTACGATGTCATCCTGAAGAACGTAAGCGGCCGATTTCCCACCACTCTCTTCTGGCAAGCTGATCTATTGCAGGGCGTCCCAGAGAAAGGGAAGTGGCTCACGGGCACGTCCGTGTTCTGGTTTAAAAAGATTCAGCATATTATCCCAAACCACCTCGTCACGGCCGACATCGACGAGATGCCGGAAGAGGTGAGGCAATACAAGGACCAACTCGAGGGACGGACGATCCTCGTGAAGAAGGCCAAAGTTGTTTCCCTGGAAGCCATCGTCAGGGGTTATCTCGCTGGTACGTTGTGCCCCCAGGTACTCCTCCATGTATCGGCATCTAACAGTACGGCTGGTTTAGGATCGGCATGGAGAGAGTACAAAAGGTCCGGGACGATGCACGGAATTCGTCTGAGGGAGGACATGTTGGAGTCCGAGAAGTTAGACGAGCCTGTCTTCACGCCGTCGACCAAGGCCGAACAAGGGGTCCACGACGAAAACATCACTCCAGAACAAGGTGCTTCAAAGTCTCTGGCTCTTGCAGGGACGTTTCTCATGCCCCTCTTTAGCCACTCAGCTGATCGGTAAAGAGCTGTACGCGCGGATCGCTGCAATTTCCATAGAGTTGTACAAGGCGGCCGCAGAGTACGCCTTGTCGTGCGGCTTGATTCTCGCCGACACCAAATTCGAGTTTGGCTTTATTCCATCGTCGAACGGGCAGGACGAGCTTATCCTTGTCGACGAGGTATTCACCTCCGACTCGTCGCGGTACTGGCCCCTCGCTGGCTATTCCCCGGGAAGACCACAGATATGCTTTGACAAGCAATATATGCGAGATTATCTGACATCGATCGGATACCGGACAGGTTTTGAGAGTGGACCAAACGGGAATGAGGAGGGTTGGAGTCTCAGCGAGGCCGTCATCGCGGAAGCTCAGATCAAGTATAGGACTGTGCAAGAAATGCTGGAACACCCCTCCGAGTCGTAAGAACATCCGCTCAAGGGACATGTTTCCAATCAGTTTCCGAATTCAAGGTATCTATGTAGACACGTGTGGAATACATTCTCGTCGACTCCAGACATGCTGTCGGCGCCACCTCACTTTCCAACGGGTGCAACCATGTCTGGCCAAGCACGCTCGTACTGAACAGCAGGCTTTACAGAAACACCAAGAGCACGTGCTGCAGTCAAAACCCAGTTTGGGTTTCTCAACAGCTCTCTGGCAAGAAGAACTACATCGGCTTTCCCGTCTTCAAGGTATGACTCGGTCTTAGCCGGGTCGGTGAGCAAGCCAACTGCACCGATAAAAATGTCGGGGTGTGCAGCTTTCAGTTCTGCAGCGAATGGAACCTTTGGAATTAAAGCGTGTTACTGCAATGCAGCAACCACCAGAAAACGCGTACCTGGTAGCCGTGTTCCAAGGGGATCTTCTGCTCGACCCAGTTACCACCGCTGCTTGTGTCGATAAGATCAACCCCGAGAGCCTTCAACTCACCGACGAAGACTTTGGTCTGCTCGATACCCCACTGTTTCCATTCTCCGTTGTCACCTTTCTCGGGACCTTCGACCCAATCTGTTGCCCCAACCCTGATGAAAAGGGGTTTTTCTGCCCACGCTTCACGCACTCGCTTGATAAGACGCAACGGGTATCGCATCCGGTTCGTGAGGTCCCCACCGTAGGCATCTGTTCGCGAGTTTGACACGGGAGAGAGAAATTCGTTTATGAGATAGCCATGGGCGCCGTGGAGTTCAACGAAGTCAACTTGATCTCCAGGTCAGCCCCATATCAGGCATTCGAGACGCGTCTGAAAATCTTGCATCCAGCTTTCTCGCAGCGATTCACGGCTGCGACAAACGCGTCTTCGACATTCTTCAGGTCGTCTTCTGACATAGCCTTGGGACGAGGATAGCGATCGGAAAATGGAATCGTGGTGGCGCCATAGACTGGAATACCGCATCGAGGAAGAACGTGCAGGAGCTATGCGCAGCTCACCATGATCCGGCCAGCCGTTCTCTTCCTTCTGGACGACAAAGCTGTTTGTCCTATGGGTCCCAGCGGCGTTTGAACGAACCCATGGAGTGTAAGTAGATGCCTTGCGGCCAGCGTGTGCAAGCTGTATGCCGATCACGGCGCCTTGGGTGCGTGCAAAGTTTACGATACGCCTTAGGGGTTCTATGTGGCTGTCTTCCCAGATCCCCTGGATGAATCATAAGACTGGAGAGTGGTCAATGCGAAACGCATTCACCATATCTTCTGGAGCCACACGCCCCTCGGGGAGGATTGCCGTGGCTTCAACTACGATGGCCCCGACACCACGGGAGGCGAGCCCCTAGAAGAGCGAAAATAAGATCTGACAGTGACGGAAACACTGGATAGCACGAACACCGATATGAACGAGATGCCAGTCGGTGGCATGTCCACGGTCAGAGCTGTATTGACACATGGGAGACTGACGAAAAGTCAATAGCTCATCGGTAAAAACGTTGACAGACGCACTGCCCAGATCCTGTTCTTGAAAGTAACATTTCTGATCGTAATTGGCTGGAACAGCATTGGGAGTTTCTTGTTTTGTGTGAAAATATCCTATGATTAATGTTGGGCCACAGAGCGCGGTTTACAACCCTGAGGATGAACACACCGTGTTGGTATAAGCCGTACCGACTTCCGGCTCGTTGAGCGGAAAGAAACCTTCAACGTCGGGGACGGCTTTGATCACGTTCAACGACGCCTGATCTACAGTGGTGACTCGTTGCTCCGCGACCAGCGCACCAGGATCTGATGAGGTGCCTTCCCTGTACACGATAGGCATTCTGGAGCCGTCGAGAATGAATCTATAGATATTCCTTTCGTGGGATCAGAGTAATAGTCTTCCGATACCGAAGGTGAGAGTCTGGTTGAGAGGACCGAGGGATAATGCACCTCTCGGCTCCGAGTCGGCGGTTGTATTGCCTGAACTGTAATCGATGTAATCCACGGCGGGCGGTTAGCTTGTGCGCACCTTTCCAGCATGCCAGACATCACCAGCGTTTTTCTTCCGCACCTTGATAACATCGAGCCCAGTGCGCAGTTCACCTTCAACCTGCCCATCGTCAGCTCCTCCGGAGGAAGCAGATACTATGCAAAACTCGGCAACATAGCCGAATCGGATCAATACGTCGGTGAGGCAGCGTCCCTCAAAGCGATTCATGATGCCGCTCCAGGTCTAGCACCACGGGTATTCGCATCCGGAGTAGTCAAGAGCGGTTCAAACGAGGCAGTGGACAGGCCCTACTTCCTCTCAGAGTACAGGGACCTAGGCTCATTGTCAGGAAGAGCAGCAGAGCGTCTGGGTGAAAGAGTTGCGATCGAACTCCACGCCTACAAGAGTAGCAACGGCTATGGATTCGAGGTTCCAACGTACTGCGGGGCAACAAGACAGGAGAATGGGTGGTTTGAAAACTGGGAGGAGTGCTACAGTACCATGATCGAGAATCTCTTACTCAAACTCAAAGGTAGACGTGGGAGCACAGAGCTGATCGCCAAGGGCGAGGCAGTAAGGTCAAGGTAGGTTGCGACTAGCAGCATTACTGGGCCTGGTTGATACTCATCGTAAAGGGTTGTACCGTGGCTGCTCCGTCCGTTGAGAATAGAACCCGTCCTCCTACATGGCGACCTTTGGGTACGTTGTGAAAACTAGCTTCTCACACATGTTTGATGGTTTTGAGCCCGGTAGAGCGGAAACACGGGGGTGGATCGCACCAACGAACAGCCAGTTATCTTCGATCCGTCCTCGTATTTCGGGCACAACGAAGCCGAGTGAGTAAACTTGCGTCTGGAACGACGTGGCCATCTGAAACGCTGTAAAGCCTTGCCATCGCCCGCATGTTCGGGGGTATTCCAAGTACATTCTTCTCCAGCTACCACAAGAACATGCCAAAGAGCGAACCTGTGGAGCAGTACGATCTGCGAGCTGACCTGTACGAGCTCTACCACTATCTCAATCACACCGTGCTCTTTGGTGTGAGTAGGCGCAGCAACGGGAATGAAACTTGCTGACGATCGTCGGCACAGGGAGGATACGCGAACGGTACACTGGCCAAGATGAACAAGCTTTTGGGCAGCTGTCCTTTGTAGAGTACTTGATTAGTCATCGACTTTCATTGCGGAGTTCGAAGTCGCCGCCGCACCAACAAGCACCAACACGGCTGACCCAGTCGCGCTCGTCGACGTCGGCGACGTCCTTGACCTTGTCTTTTCACCGTCATCACCGTCGCCGACTGTTTCCACACCACCTCCGACACTCTGGTGTAACTCGAATCCCCGTCCTTACGCTCCGTATCCTCTGTTCTCCCGCCATGAGCCAAGGTACCTACAGCCATAACTCTACTGTGTAGGTCCTCTGAAATACTTGCAGGAGATGTCGATCCTTCCCAAAATGCCTTTTCGTATGACTCAAACTACGCGATGGACGACGAGGAGGAGGAATACGAGGAGATAACCCAGGAGGACTGCTGGACCATCATTTCCAGTTTCTTCGAGCAAAAGGGTCTTGTCCGACAACAGTTAGACTCGTTCGACGAGTTCGTCCAAAACACCATGCAGGAGCTCGTCGATGAAAACGCGGACCTCATACTCGACCAAGCCGATCAACATACTGGCCACGACTCGGATATGACGCGACGCTACGAGATAAAGTTTGGGCAAATATACTTGTCGCGACCAACTGTCACAGAAGCCGATGGTTCTGTGGTCCCCGTTTTCCCACAAGAAGCGCGTTTGCGGAACTTGACATATTCGGCCCCACTATATATTGAAATGAGGAAGAGGGTATTGCTAGGTCGTGAGGACCCAGACGGCGTTCCCGGAGATGTAATTTGGGAGGCTGATGGACACGAACACCCTGAGGATGCAACAAAAGTCTGGATTGGCAAGGCAAGTGCGTTTGCGTTCGAGCGTGTCACCAGGGATAATTTACTTTCGTAGGTTCCCATTATGCTGCGGTCCACATTCTGCATCTTAAGAGGCCTACAAGACCAAGATTTGTATGATCTTAACGAGTGCCCATACGATTCGGGAGGGTATTTCATCATCAATGGGTCCGAGAAGGTTCTCATCGCACAGGAACGCATGGCAACAAATCATGTCTATGTCTTCGCAAAAGCCCAACCTTCCCCGATCAACTTTCTTGCTGAAATACGGAGTGCTGTTGAGAAAGGAGGCAAAACAATTAGTCAATTTCAAGTGAAGATGTTCCATCGTAACCAAGAACGATCTGTGCGTCCTGAACTCCTCTACGCGAACGTGTATTTACACTTGTCTAGCTTGGAAACGTCATGAAGGCTACCATACCGTATATTCGTGTCGACATCCCTATCTGGGTCGTCTTCCGTGCGCTTGGTGTAATTTCAGACCGTGACATTCTTGAGCACATTTGCTACGATATGCAGGACTCCCAAATGCTGGAGATGTTGAAGCCTTGTATTGACGATGGTTTTGTCATCCAGGACCGCGAAGTGGCCCTTGACTTCATTGGGAATCGAGGTACCACCACCGGTCTCTCCAGGGAACGACGTATCCGTTATGCGCAAGAGATTTTGCAGAAAGAAATGTTGCCGCATGTTTCCATGGCAGAAGGTTCGGAATCAAAGAAGGCATATTTCTTCGGCTACATGGTTCACCGACTACTGCTCGCTGCTTTGGAGCGGAGAGAGCTCGATGATCGTGATCACTTTGGCAAGAAGCGTCTCGACTTAGCTGGTCCTCTACTTGCCAACCTCTTCCGAATGCTCTTTAAGAAATTAACCAGAGATGTTTACCGGTACCTTCAAAAGGTATGTCCCAACATCCTGTGCACTGCCTTCGGACTCGACCTGTTTTCAGTGCGTTGAATCCCACAAAGAATTCAACCTTTCATTAGCCGTCAAGCATCAAACCATCACCAACGGACTTAAGTACTCGCTGGCCACCGGAAACTGGGGCGACCAGAAGAAATCCATGGCTTCAAAAGCTGGAGTATCCCAGGTACTCAATCGGTACACCTACGCTTCGACCCTTTCCCATCTTCGTCGATGTAACACCCCGCTCGGACGGGAAGGTAAAATTGCAAAGCCTCGTCAATTACACAACACACATTGGGGAATGGTTTGCCCTGCAGAGACCCCAGAAGGACAAGCTTGCGGTCTTGTCAAGAACTTGGCGTTGATGTCTTGTATCTCCGTCGGCTCATATTCCGCTCCCGTTATCGAGTTCCTGGAAGAATGGGGTCTCGAGTCACTTGAAGAGAATGCTCATTCGTCGACGCCTTGCACAAAGGTTTTCGTGAACGGGGTCTGGATGGGCGTACATCGTGACCCTGCCAACCTTGTCAAGACGATCAAGAAGCTTCGCAGAAAAGATGACATTAGTCCAGAAGTTTCTGTAGTTCGTGATATTCGCGAGAGGGAGCTTCGTCTATATACGGATGCAGGGCGAGTTTGTCGGCCCCTCTTCATTGTCGAAAATCAGCAGCTCGCCCTACAAAAGAAGCACATTAAATGGCTCAATCAAGGCTACCGTGATGACGACGGCGAGGAGTTCAAGTGGGAACAGTTGGTGAAGACCGGAATAATTGAGTTATTGGACGCCGAGGAAGAGGAAACGGTGATGATCTCTATGACGCCGGAGGATCTGGAGAACTCCAGGTTACAGTCTGCAGGAATCAATCCCCACGAGAACGATGGTGATTTTGACCCCGCAGCACGATTGAAGGCTGGAATCAATGCACACACATGGACTCACTGCGAGATCCATCCTAGTATGATTCTTGGTGTATGCGCCAGTATCATTCCTTTCCCTGATCATAACCAGGTGTGTACTACTTGGATCTGGAGCGACATTGACCTCATACTTCTACAGTCCCCGCGTAACACCTACCAATCTGCCATGGGTAAGCAGGCTATGGGTATCTATCTCACGAACTTCTTGGTCCGAATGGACACGATGGCCAACATCTTGTACTACCCCCAAAAGCCTCTCGCTACTACGCGTTCTATGGAGTATCTCAAGTTCCGCGAGCTTCCCGCTGGTCAGAACGCCATTGTCGCTATTCTTTGTTATAGTGGCTATAACCAAGAAGATTCCGTCATCATGAACCAAAGTTCCATTGATCGCGGTCTCTTCCGGAGTATATACTATCGCAGCTACATGGATCTTGAGAAGAAAAGCGGAGTCCAACAACTGGAAGAGTTTGAGAAGCCAACCCGTGACACTACCCTTCGCATGAAACATGGGACATACGATAAACTGGAGGATGACGGCCTTATCGCACCAGGGACAAACGTTAGAGGTGAAGATATTATCATCGGCAAAACGGCACCAATCCCCCCGGATAGTGAAGAGTTGGGTCAGAGAACTCGGACACACACGCGACGCGACGTTTCAACGCCTCTAAAGAGTACAGAAAACGGCATCGTTGATCAGGTGTTGATTACTACTAATTCCGAGGGTCAAAAGTTCGTCAAAGTTCGTGTTCGCTCGACTCGTATCCCACAGGTCGGAGACAAGTTTGCTTCCCGACACGGTCAAAAGGGTACGATCGGTATCACGTACCGTCAAGAGGATATGCCGTTTACCGCGGAGGGTATCGTACCGGACCTGATCATCAATCCACACGCTATTCCTTCTCGTATGACTATTGGCCACTTGGTTGAGTGCTTGCTGTCAAAGGTTGCCACACTCATTGGCAACGAGGGCGACGCCACTCCTTTCACAGACCTCACAGTTGAGTCGGTTTCGACCTTCCTCCGCCAGAAAGGCTACCAGTCCCGTGGCCTCGAGGTCATGTACCATGGCCACACAGGCAAGAAGCTTCAAGCCCAAATATACCTCGGCCCGACGTACTACCAGCGTCTGAAGCATATGGTGGACGACAAGATCCATTCACGCGCCAGAGGACCCGTGCAGATTCTGACGAGACAGCCTGTGGAGGGTCGTAGTCGTGACGGTGGTCTCCGTTTTGGAGAGATGGAGCGCGACTGTATGATCTCTCATGGTGTTGCCGCGTTCCTGAAGGAGCGCTTGTTCGAGGCGAGCGACGCGTATCGGCTCCATGTGTGTGATATGTGAGTACTTCGTACTGTCTTTCTTCCCGGACGGACTAAACCCCACCTAGCTGTGGTCTCACCGCGATTGCCAACTTGGTAGGCGTCACCTGACCAAATGAATGACTTCGTATGGCTGATTTTCTCATTACAGAAAAAACAAACTTTCGAAGTATGGTAATTCAAGCAAGGAGTTTTTGATGTGACTAAGATCTTTGACAGTGCCGTGCTTGTAAAAACAAGACTGCATGTTCCCAGCTGTACATTCCGTATGCGGCGAAGCTGCTATTCCAGGTTTGTCGAAGCAGTCATGTCATCTTTGATCGCTCACTCGATGCTCTTGTCCAGGAGCTTCAAAGCATGAACATTGCAGCACGTCTGTATACAGTGTCCACGGGTCGCGTGAGGGACTCTTCGTAGTGCTTTGTACCAGTGTCGATATAGAGTGCATGTATTCTACAGACCATAATCAACAGATGCTATGAAAAGAGTGAGAGTCTAATCAGTTCTGTCCTTTTGTTGTCTTCCTCCCATGAGGCCTGCCCGCTCGTCTGCTGTGTCATTCTCGTCAGCAGACTTGCGTTCCGCACGTCGTTTTTTGGCTGCGCTCTCAGTTTCATCGTCACTGCCAGCATCTTCATCGCCAATCTCAAAAACGACATGGTCCTCCGCCAGTACTTCGGGCTCTCTACGGTTATTGACAAGCGTCACTTCATCATCTTCACGGGTCGCTGTCCGAAGTTGAAGGGCCTCTAGATCGTAGTCTTCAGCATCCTCATCTTCTTGAGCGATCTCTTCTGACATAGCGAGCGTAGATATCGGAACTACAGGTGAGTGCGGTGTTGTTCAAGAGGGGAGAAAGACTTATCTTCGGTTGTTCTCGGTTGGGCGCCAGAGGTAAGCGATTGACCAAAACGAAACAAAGTAGAGTATCGCAAGATACCCGTCGAGTAGCCACCACCTCATCCGCCAGGATTTAGCAGCATAATCTATCGGGTAATGGTGGATCAAAGACGGGCCTATCCATCAATAACAAACAAACCTTCGGCCAATCGGTCGGAAAATGCCATAGACGACACGACAAAAAAGACGGCAATTATGACGACTGTCGCAAGTAAAATGTAGTACAATCGTTTGAACATGGTCAACTTGTACCGTTGTTTACGGATAGTTAATTGCGTCATTGTGCCTAGGATTGAGAGTTACTGATTTGGTAGGCAGCGAGAGGGTGCACGCTACCGTTGAGCGAGTAAATGATCCACATAAGGAAACCACTGAGCGTGAACGCCAAAGGTATGATGAACAGAAGGAGGACCAGCGCCGAAGTTGACTCTAGTTCAAGCTCAACGATGCCAACAGCATACAATACTTCGAGTGGATGTAAGTGGGAGAACTCCGACATTCAGTATCACGCACCCCCAAAGACGAAGTGTGCGCCGGCCAGGCATTGACATCTCAACATTGTCTTTCCGAGGGATTCTCGGGTGACACTGAGACCAAGCGAGACGACTAGCAGCGTGAAGAATGATAACGCATTCCGCCCAGCGTCGAGTATAGCGACTGCAAGGAAAGCTCAGCACAGGTTGATCCAACTGTGCGGAAATACACCAACCGACAAAAAGGAAGACGCTAGATGCCATGTTCTTGCCATGCGCGTTGAGATACCTATAGTACACTGCCAGTTCTTAGGCAAATGTTCCTCGCGAAGTGCAAGTAGTAACTTACCCCAGTTTGCCACCATTTCTATGACAAGGAATCCGATGAGGCCAGATAAATAATGCTGTGTGGGCACAGTCGTGAAGACTTGGTTTCGATTCCATTATTTATGGACCAGCGCACCTGAATAGGTAACAGTTCTGAAAGGTGCCTGTAGCAGAAATATGTCCAGGCGGAACCAAATAATGCATACACAAAAAACATAAATAGGTAGAACTGTTGGCAGTCCACAAGTATGTCAACAGAAGCTAGAAGGAGAACTTACGTTGACTTTTGGATAATCAGTCGCAGGAAGTTTACCGTCAAAAGTATTTCTGAAAAGAACGGCACCGTTGTATGTTGAATGGAAAGGAACTTGGCGGGCAGTATTTGAAGTCATCACGGTGACAGGTACAACAGCTATATGAAGATATAATGCGGTTGTCACCATGACGAAAGCGACCGACTTGCCTACGCAATAATATCCGGTCTTCCGGACCTGGTACTGTATGGGGGACGTGTACACCAATGCACCTGATGGGCTTGGGTTTAGGGGATCATCGCCACGCCGAATATGAACCACGGGTGGTGCAACACCCCTTGCGAGCCAAGGCGACGTATTACCATTTGAGGGAGGAGTGGGATTTCCTTTGGGGTTATCCCAGAACGAGGAGTTGCTGTCTGCGACACCGGCGTCGTTGAGTTTAACGCTTGCGGTCCAGAAGCTCGTCTGCGAAATGAGTGTGGGATCATCTGGGTCTTCGGTGCCAAAGATGAATTTTCCAATGTTCTCAGAAGGACACAGACCGGATGTCACGGCGTCAGTCGTGCAAACATAGGTTTTCTGCTGATATGAGTTCGTCATGAGTGGACTGCGACCGCAGCAGCGCGGGCGTCACTCACGGGGATAGAATCGTCAGTTTCTGACGTGACTCTACCCAGGTACTTGACGTCCTTCCATTCGTATATGACCATGGCCACCTGGCCATGAGACGAGCTCGCATCGAACGTGACTGATGCCGGACTGAATGTTTACAACTGACACGAAGCACACACGGACAGCCAGCGCGTACCGTTGATGTAGGTCTCGGGGCCACCCCACATGCCCGAGCAGACCTGCCTGGAGTAGTCCGAGTCAGAGAAGGGGGCCTCATAGGCGACGGCGAGGGAGGCGGCGCTGAGCAATGCCAACAGCAACGAGACCATACTGGCGCATCCAGAAAGCGTTTGTTATCGTTTGTTTTGTGTTCTTCCTCCGCATGCGCAGCCCAGCTCGTCACGTGTTCAGGACATTGTCCTACCGAGCGACGGCGATCGACGCTCCCAACGGCGCACACCATGCACGGCGACGACGAGGACGTCTTTGACAGCGTCACCTGGGAGTCCGCCTCCGCACCCTACGACGTCGATCCCCGCGCACACCCCTCCGGGCCCGGATTCAAGCAGAGCACGGCCGGCGTCGAGGAGCAGCGCGGCCCCCACGACCCCAAGTGGGAAGGACACCTCATCACGATGGTCAAGGATCCCGTCAAAGAACTCGCAGAGACAAAGGATGCATATGTATCCTACCTGGTCACAGGAAAGGTCTGCAACGTCTGTCATTTAGTGCGCTTTCCACACTCACTCGGGTCGAAGACGAACCTTGCCATATTTTCGTCACCCAACCCGTCAGCCCGTCGACGGTTCACAGACTTCGTTTTCTTGCGGGACCATCTAGTCAAGAATTTCCCGGCGTGTGTGGTGCCCGCACTCCCGGACAAACATCGGCTTGGTGCGTCTCACCAAAGGAAGCACAACGCAATAGTTAATCACCCACAGAGTATATTACTGGCGACAGGTTCAGCCCTGAGTTCATGGAACGTCGTCGACTAGAGTAAGTCCACCACGGAGTCGTCAAGCCCCATGAGCTGATCCGACAAAGTCTTCATCGGTTTCTGCAACGGATAGCACGACATCCTACTCTGCAACGCAGCACCCTTGTTCGTGCATTCTTCGAGTCTACAGAATGGGTATGACATCCATTTCACCCGCTAGCCGTCCTGATCGTAGTTCTGTAAAGCATGTCTTTATGCACCAACATCTTGCTCACCCACCTGGTCCTGAACCCACGCCCGGGCTCATCGACAACATCTCAGACACCCTCCTAAATGCCTTTGCTCGTGTCCGCAAGCCCGACGAGCGTTTCCTACACATGCGCGAGTCGGTCGACAAATTTGAGGACGGACTTGTCCTCAGTGAACGCCTTTGGAACCGCATTCGTGGGCGGACGAATGGTAAGTCGGCGGGGTCTGCACTTCTTATGGGGAATTCTGAGGCTGAACGAGAGGCAATCTGGAATCCGGTGAAGACCTTACGGCTGACTATCATGATCTTGCTGTCGCCGTTCAAGGCCTCGGATTTCTGGAGTCAGGAATTACAGATCCGCTCAATCATTTCTCGAACACCCTCCTCGAGTTTTCTGCTCTTCTTCGCCACAAGGTATAACTTTTCTCACCGCTCTTCAACTTTGTCATGACAACGCTTCCCCGCCAGACGCAGACGACCACTGACCCCTTTCTTGTGCATCTTCACTCGCTTCTTACTTATTCCCAAGCAAATCGGGCTGTTTTAAAGCTTCGTGATCAAAAGCAGCTCGATTTTGAAGAACTTTCTGACTACTTGTCTGGTGTCACGCTTGAACGTGATCGCCTATCTGCGGTAATATCCGGCCACGCAGGAAGTACGGGATTAGGACTGAGTGCTTACTTGAGAGACAAGGTAGACGCAATTCGAGGTGCCGACGATGACCGAGGCCGAGTGGAGAAGATGCGGAAATTGGACCTCAAGATCAAAGAGGTATGTACTCGCTTTTTCTTGGTCTAGGGTTAAATTTGCTATGAAATTTAGCTGCAAGACGCGGTAACGACTGCGCATGAAACTTCTGATGCTTTTAGCGACGAAACGCTGAGGGAACAAACTATCTTCCAGTATTCAAAGGAAGCGGAGATGAAAGAGATGTTGAGTAACCTTGCTGACGGGGAGATTGAATTCTACCAATCCGTAAGGCACCTTGTACGTACTCGTGTAGCACTGATTTCTGACCCTTGCAGGCGATGGAAGAGTGGGAGCGAATTATACCTATTATTCAACGTATACGGGTGGACGTTTAGTACTGATCTATCGTGTTTCCTCTACTGCTACAGACATCATTGGTACACTTTTAAATGGACTTCATTGGCCGTCCGCAGCGCCCGAGGTAAAGTTCTGTCGATGAAGGATCATGACGGGGATACGGGCGGAGCTGTCTCTCGGTCTGTGTTCTCTTTCTTGTTCTGATCGGAATCGCCCTGCCCGCGTGGGTGTTTCAGCCTTCTGAGCTTCTCTTCTGACTCCTGTACAGCGAGAGAGAGCTAGGGCAGTCGTCAAGAAAGGAATCATCGCGACTAAGCGTTGCTAGCCTTACATTGATAATGCCCGTTTCAACAGCTCGCAGGAGATGGAGCTGGGTGTCATCTGGTGTTGCTGCTGTAGTATGTTGCTGATCGGCCGGCACCCACGGGGGTGGTTCTTGGTTCGACCCGTCCTGTGGCCCAACAGGCACCTCCATGTCATCACGGAGTTCCAAAATGATTGCAAACGAGGCTCCATCTGTAACACGGTTGGCACAGATTACTCGAACTGACAGCACCGACAACCACCTTGGGGCTCGAGGACGCCTAGTTGAGACTCGATCATACTCAGCTTAACTAAAAGCGCTCGCAAGTATCGGCTGAGGGTCGCAGACGACATCGCCTCTTGGACACTTGGACGGGGCAAGGGTCAACTGAATTCATGGGATGCTGATCTGCTTTACCTGACGTCCCTGTCACATATCTCAACTTCTATCATGTTTTGCACAGAAAAAATGAACCGTTCAAGGGCAACCTGGTCTTTGTCTTTTATCACGACTATGACCTTTAGAATGTTTCCCTGAAGGAGAGGTTCAGAGCCGCCATGGGACTGAAGTTCGGGTCGACCCACCGAAGTGAGCTCGTCGGCGATGGCCTCGACAGCGCCAGAGA
This sequence comes from Boletellus aff. lepidospora, assembly GCA_038094175.1. Taxonomy (NCBI): domain Eukaryota; kingdom Fungi; phylum Basidiomycota; class Agaricomycetes; order Boletales; family Boletaceae; genus Boletellus; species Boletellus aff. lepidospora. The sequence continues at coordinate 57,244 of JBBPTT010000067.1, forward strand.
TGTAGTCGTTAAGGGAGGGATGACGGGACTGGAACACGGGCATGTCGTACTTCTTTCTTCTCACAAACAAATCTGGCGGGTAAATCTGGCGGGCGTAAAGGATGGCATGGATGGCGACTTCGACTGGGGCCGGATGAGAAACCGACGCGAAGGTGCTGGTCTGTCCGCTCACTGAACTCGGCAATTCCTTTGGCAGCCTCTGGTTCACGGTTTCAGTGAATCGCATTCTGACGAGGGTTGTGGAACGGGTGCGCACGGTTGAAGCTGAGGGCGCAGTCTAGCATTGTCAGTGAACGAACCGAGTTGACGCGTGTTTCTGCGACGATGACACGCTCCACTTTGATTGCTCGCGACTCCTCCTTTCGTTCCGACTCTTGTCTGGCCATGTCCGTTCGCTATGCCTTCGTGACCCTGCTCACCTCCGACGCCTATCTCCCGGGCGCACTCACAATCGCTGCCGCACTCAAGGATGTGCATCGTCCTCTGCCGTCAGATCAAGCACTCGAATATGAGACCGTGTGTCTGACCACGCCCGAGACTGTCGATGTCACCTCCATTAGGCTCCTCAGGAAGGCATTCAACGTGGTCATTGGCGTCGAAATAATCGTTCCGCCAGACGCCGACTCCTTGGCACTCCTTGGTGCGTGTCATTCCATTGCATTTCGTACATCACGAGTCCACACGCAGGGACTCCATCGACCACACCCACGCGGACCATCAATTCAGTCCCCACGTGTGTCTGCTCGCTTCTTCCCCGGGCCCAGAACGCGGGTCCATGCAACGCTGCTTCCTGCTGCCTTATCACTCTTTTTGACATTCTGGTCCCATTTGTTTCAGTCTGACGTGGCTCTTCTGGTCTTTCAGGACGTCCAGACCTAGACACGGCCCTGACAAAGTTGCATGTCTTCCGTCTCACGCAGTACAACAAGGTGATCTTTCTGGATGCGGATGTCCTTCCTCTCCGCGCTCTTTCCCACCTGTTTCGTCTCGACTATGATTTTTCCGCCGTCCCGGATGTCGGATGGCCAGATATATTCAACTCTGGTGTGATGGTGTTGTCTCCTGGCGAGGACAAGTTCAAGCAGCTTCAGGAACTCCTGAACACAAAAGGCACCTGGGACGGCGCAGATCAGGGTCTCCTGAACGAGTGGAGGGGCAACGATTGGAACAGACTCAGTTTCACGTACAACACCACCCCAACAGCCATTTATACGTCAGTCGCATGGAGCCTCGCCGTTTTAATGGTCATCTGACTAGTCGCTTTAGCTACGCGCCGGCGTATCAGCGCTTCGGGTCTCAAATATCAGCCATCCACTTTATCGGCCCTCATAAACCCTGGCATTCCATTGCTTACCGTGCTCCCGGCTCTACTGCGCAGCCCACAAACATGATCGCGGATCCTGCTATCGAAACGCCTGCTGCTCGCTCGCCCACATACCACTATGGTTCACTCGTCGACCGCTGGTACGGTGTATACGACCGTCATTATCGGTCAGAGAGCGCCGAGCCGATCTCTCAGCCTGCGAAATACACTCCTGCACGGAACGAAGGGGGCTTTCACCATGGAACTGTGCCAGGTGAAGCGCTAGGATTGGAAGAGCTGCGTAGGATAGCGCTCGAAGGTATGGGGGCGTCTGGAATATCGATGATTCGGGCCCACGATGAAGGGGAGTATCGAACCATGCCCCTGGAAGGCCGTTTCGATCTGATGCGCCCCCGGACGCGTGCAGAAAGGATGCAGGCCCGGGTGCAGAATCGCACCGAAACACCCGATTCTACCCCGGTGCTAGCAGATCGCTCCACAATACTGGAGCCATCGACTCCGCCCGGTCAAATTTTATCCGCACCGGACGGTTCTCCTGCCAGATGGACGACGCTCCCCACTCCAGGAATCAATGAAGTCCCCCCTGCTCCCCCCAGACGACTGCTTTCCCTTCCACCCACGCCTCTCCACTATGTTCCCACTCTATATAAACCTCTGCGAATCACACGAGAAGCTGGAGCTCAGACGGTTCCGATCGACCCACAACGGGGAGAATTAGGGCGGGGAGAGTTCACTCTAACCCCTTCGATGTCAGGTTTTGCTGTCGAGACTCCTCCCAGTGCTGTCACCGCCGTTCCTACGGACACGTACTTTCCCAATGTTTGGGACATTGACCGTAGCTGGTCATCTGTTTCAGCTTCGTCTTCTGAAACATCGTTGACTACGATGGAACCCAGTCCTTCCAAGCCGCAGCCGAGTTCCACCCCCGACTTTACAAAGGTGAAACGGGTGTTTCCCTGGGAAGAACGCCCGCGTCACACTCCCGGGCGGGTGTTCCCTGATGAGGGGTCACCATTGGCTGGGCATCGCCGCGGTCCCGTTTTTGCAACTCCAGAAAGGAGAATTATGTTCCGGTCACCGATGCCATCGCCCTTGGCTGGTTTTCCGCCGTCATTCCAGCCACACTCTACATCCGATGGACAGATCCGACAGGGACATGTTCCCGGAGTTGGACGGTCGGTACCCTCTCCGAGTCCTCTCGGCCTAGACAGGGTGGAGAGTGGTAGTCAAGACGGAGATATCGAGGATGAGGTGGACTCGGAAGAAGAAACGATTTTGAGACTGCGGAGGTCTAGCATCGGCATGGCAAAGCGTACTCCCAAGTACCGTTCGATCGGCGTGCAAACAGACCCTAGGGACTTACGTGGGGAGGGAATCCAGGCGATACCAGTCGCACCCGCAACAGGGGAAGCAGGGAATCACGTTAGGCACCACTGGTTGTCGTCCACTGGAACCGCCAGCCCCGCTGTGGGGACAACGCATGCATCAACTCCCTCTCCGATATCTCCACCTACAGACGGCTCTCCTCGTGGGCTGTCGTCCTCCAACACACGTGACCACAAGGCACCGACCACGCTAGTGTTGGATGGCACCAACGACATGAGCCCGTCCTCCGTGCCCCCAGCAGGCAGCCCTCCACTCGCCCACGTTCGCAAAGGATCCCGAGTGTGGGATCCAGCTCGCGGTGTCGAAGCCTTTAAGCGAGGATCTGAGGAGGTCCTTGCAAAGTTTAAGATAGGTTCTCGACAAGGACGTGCGTGAATGTCTCATCCGGATGTTTTATGCTCAGTTTTCCTGATCTCTTGTCCGTAGCACGTACCTGATTCTGTTAGCTTCCTGGTCGCCATCTCCAAGAATATCTTTCTTGTATTACTTTTACTGGTTTACGGACCATGCCTGTTGCAGAGTCACGGACTTCATGTGGGGAGAATGACGTCGTCTGGACTTGTACACCTCGAGGTCCGCCGTAGGATAGCGAGCGCGCTTCTGTAGGACAGATTGGAGTCAAACGCATGGCCGTCGCTGCGCCCAGCTGGATCCGCACCACCATTCACGTCACGCCAGGGCCTATTCTGGCCCGGTCAGTCTTATCTTACTTCTATCAGAAAGTCGGATCCGGGGGTCTGCTACTCTACTGCCATACATTTATTGCCGCATCGAGGGCCACCCACCAACCTCTGACCCTGTCGGCCATGCGCTAGCCAGTTTAAGCAGGGCGCTGAGGAGTTTCAACTCTGAGTTGTAGGTCACCTGTCCATGCCCGCCCAGAATAGGATGCACGCAGCGGCCCTTTGCACTATAATAATCATCGAACGCAAGCCTTGATCGCTCTGCGTGTC
>JBBPTT010000068.1:0-45849 GCA_038094175.1 Boletellus aff. lepidospora
CGCTGGAGACGCATTTGTCGTTGGTGCGGGTGCAGCAGGGGAGGCCGGACTGGAACTGCCAGACGTGGGTGGTGGAGGGGTTGAAAGGATTGAACTACCCGGAGATGTATGCGGTTCAGATGGACCACGGACAGTGGCGGCGTCAGATGGGGATCATGGAGGAGGCGTGGAATGTGGGGGATGCGTAGGTGTGTGTTTGGCAGGGGCACGACCACACGGGAGGTGTAAAATTGGATGGTGGGATATAGGTGGTGTAGCGTTAGGTTACTAGGACATGATAGAGGATCGCACTTGTAGTATGGAAACCATTCTCAATTGTATCGTATCTCGTATTTATGTTCTGACACTTATATTGTGCTGTTTCCGCCATCCCTTAGCACCAATTTTTCAACGAACTTCCCAGCTCCGGGGCAGCAGTTTGCACGAAATATGGCCTCCGCCATTTTGTCCGTGTGGACTACATTGCATCAGACGAAGACCGTATAACATGACCATTGACCAGTGTCATCCGTGCATCCATAGACACCACAAAGTGTTCCCAGATACAAGACGTAATCGTCACCACTGTCGCATCCGGAATCCTTCGCAACCCAAGTCGCCGTCAAGCCCTCAACACCACCTCCAATGGCATACCGACAGTGTATACCCAGCCTAAACACCGGGGGCAGCGAGCCTCGAACTTGGTTCCTCTGTTGACGAAGGCAGACTCGATAGCGTGACCACGGCAGAGCTATCCTCACGGGTCCGTCCAGGGTATCGGTGAAGGACGGCAAAAAGGTAAAATTATCTCCGAGAACAGCTCAGACGCACGATGATTTCTTCCGATGCGAACATGACATCGGCGCCCACATCGACAAACCGTATGTCTCGGATACGTTGGTGCTCCCGCCAGCGTGGGATCAAAGGACAGTCGCACCGAAGTTTCTTGAAGCGAAGGGTACATAGAAAATGCCAGTGTGGTTGGTGCTTCTCCATGCACCGGGTCGCGCCCGACGTCGTTCACGGATAGGTGGACCGTGCATAACCACTAGCAGAGCAGAACCCACTGCTCGAGACGCCCTTTTGATTAGATGGTCTTCTGAATGGGTCCACGCAAGGCTGGCATTCCGTATACTCAGGACAGCTGCGGAAGATCTATGAATCGAGTGAACAGTGGTTCCAGCTATCATTTATTTTGACAGGCAAGCTACCATCAGGTAGCAAGTTTCGATGCCAAGAACTTACCAAAATCCGATGTGGAGGTTGCACGACAGACGTAATCCAGCTAGCTCGTAGAATGCCAAACGGTGCAAGTAATAAAAATGTGTTGTGCCGTCGCAAATGATTCCTTGGTGAGTCGGGGGTAATAAGAGGCTCCGTGGGAACCTGATCGCATTGAACGTACCAATGGCCAAAAGGTAACATTACATCTATCTTCAACGGTACAAACAGGCTTTCCGTACACCTATCAAAAGTACAACGTTAGCACATGACGGAGAATTTTTAATCCAAATATCAGAAAAGCCAGGCTGTCATGTCCCTCGATCCGCAACAGCCCACGGCGCCAGCAAAACCACCTCAAAACGAGGCAGATCACGCGTTACCCAGTGAGGGGCGGCATGCGCAGGAGCGCGATAGCCGAGTGAACTCAAAGAATGGATGAACTTTGCTTTCGTCCTAAACGAAGTTTGAAGAGTATCATCAAACCTTACCTTCAGAACGCAGGTTCTCCAAACAATTCAGAAGAGCCAAAATAGTATCTGTAGGGAACTTTATCAGAACCGGGTCCTAGTACGACTGAAAGGCGAGGGTAAAAATCAGGATTGAGAGTTTTTGGTGTAGGGTTCTCCACAAGAGATTGCTCTCCTTCGGAAGCAGAACTGATTGGAATAGATCATCATAGAGGAACAATACGGGGCACCAGCGTTCATGATTGTGTATGAGGACACTTACGGTGTGAACATGTTGGCTAAGAACAGAACGAGGGAGGCCTAAGTTATAGGTTATATTCAATTCCCGACGAAAGCGGAGTTAAAATTGCTCATGTACAAACTCACTCTATGACATGCGCTTCCTTCGAGAGAGTAAGCACGGTGAGTACGGTTCCTGTTTGTCGTTCGTGATGATGTATTCCATCCTCGAGTTGGTGATGGTCTCCGATGATCCCTCACTCGAACATGCATCACCAACTGAGCCTCCTTGTCTCGCCGTTGTTCGACCGGCTTACACGACATGTCTTGCACAGGTCTCAAATGGGAATGCTGCGGCGACGTTCATCAAAGTGAGCATGTTTTCTGATCGTGCTTCATCCGAGGATGTCTATTACACACACAAGCATATGTCCGATTTGTGATGATGGACACATGTTCTTTCCTGAGATGCTACTCGCGACCGACGTGAGTTCATTAATCATTGCTGATCTCAAGCTCCCGTTACAGTGCGGTACCCAGTACTAGAGTCTCGAGAAATGGGCTCGATAGCGGATCGCTGTGTAGAGTCGGGAGCGCTATCGGAAGTCAGAGAGTGTATATTTGATCACGTGACCATGTATGTAGGGCCGGCGCATGTGACACGAAAACAGCTGCGAGTTTTATTGCTAACAACTTGGACCCCCAATTGACCACCGAGCACGTCGAGGCCGGCTACGATGAAGCAAAAGGAAATTTATAGGACAGCGACATTCGCTTGGTCGCCCATATCCGCACTCCCTTTCATCGCGACGGGCACCGTCGCCGGCGCTCTCGACGAGTCGTTCTCCAACGAATCTCAGCTCGAAATATGGCAACCTGACTTTCTGGACAAGCACGAAATCTACCTTGGTGCAGATGCAGATTCAAAGCCCGTAGGCTTCGTCACGGATACCTCAAGGTAGTTTTACTTGTTCGCGCTGTTGCAGGTTGAGACACATGCGTGTGCAGATTCAATCGCATTGCATGGGGGCAGGTGCACAAGGACCGATCGCGCGGTGTTATTGCTGCAGGCATGGAGAACGGCGAACTTGCACTATGGGACCCTGCAAAGATCATCACGCATGCCGAGTTCGTGAACTCATCGATTCCATGCGCTGATTCTGATTACCAGGTCACTCTAGCGCATTCGAGTCACTTATCCTGCGTAACACGATTCATACAGGACCCGTCCGTGGTCTCGACTTCAACCCAATACAGACTGGTCTATTGTCTTCGGGTGCAGTGAACGGGGAGGTCAGTACCCAATGTTTCTATGATCACGTCATCGTATTCGCCTCCACGTAACCTCATCTCACGATGCATCCCCACCTGAAAATAGGTTTATGTATGGGATCTCAATGACCCTTCAAAGCCTTACTCCCCTACCCCCGGAAATCGCAGCTCAAAGCTCGATGAGATCACTTCAGTTTCCTGGAATCAACAAGTGCAATATGTTCTCGCTGGTGCTAGCAGTTCCGGATATTCCGTCGTATGGGATCTTCGTGGAAAACGTGAAGTTGTAGCCCTTGCGTATGGGGGTGGGGCGGGCACGCTTGGCGGCGCAGTCGGCAGTGGAATGGCTGTCGGGGGGAGAAGAGGCATGAGTGATATTGCATGGCATCCAGATAATGTAAGGCTTCTTTGGCTTTGCAAGTGCCCTCGCTGATTGTACGGCTCAGGCTACGCGTTTAGTCACTGCTTCTGAGGACGACCTGTCGCCAGTTATCATGGTTTGGGATCTCCGAAATGCCCGTGCACCAGAGAAAGTGAGTTAGCATTCAGAAGGTTATTATGACGTCTTTTACTGAAATTGATATATAAAGATCCTCACAGGGCATGAAAAGGGCGTACTTTCATTATCTTGGTGTAAGCAAGATGCGGATTTATTGTTGTCTTGTGGCAAAGACAATCGTGCCCTGTGCTGGAACCCACAAACTTCGGAGATCATTGGGGAGGTGTGTGCTCGAAGTGTTTTTCTTGGCATAAGCTGATGTTAACTGCGTCCTGCTCAATTCTAATTTGCGCGCATGCAACTTCCTTGCTTGTCCAATATGTGGTCTGCTATTGGTGTCTCGACCGTGCTTCTACTCGTCCCCACAATAGCTCCCTTCTGCAGACAATTGGGCATTCCAAGTTGAATGGTGTCCACGCAATCCCGATCTCCTCGCCGCTGCCTTTTTCTCTGGTACCATCGGTATTCACTCCTTGCAATCAACCAACGACGCTCCCTCCTCTGTGCCAGCTACCCCCAGACCATCCGGTGCTGAGCTTTTTGATGCGCATATACCGTCCCTTCAGGTCCCGCAAGGGCTCAACCTTAGCCTAAAGCAACCCCCACGCTGGCTCCGTCGTCCCGTATCCGCCTCCTTCGGGTTTGGCGGTAAGTTGGTGACTGTCAGCAACCTACCGGGCGCGCATGGCAGGACGCAGAGCAGTGTTGTGCACTTGAGGGGAGTGACCAGTGAGGAAACCGTCGTAGAAAGAGTCAAGAAGCTGAGGGCCGCGGAAGACGGGGGTAAACTGGAAGGATTCGCTCAAGATAGCGTGGGTGAACTGCCAGCTGTCAAGGAGACGTGGAAGGCTCTATTGAGTCTCTTCAGATCAAACTCAAGGGAAGAGTTGATTACGCTTCTGGGCTACTCGAAGGAGGAGGTTAGAACACGGGTAGAAGAAGCTGCTGCAAGGCTCAAAGAAACCCGGCTACAACAGACTAACAGTGCACACGCGCTCAGTTACACGGCGGACGAGGAATTGGACAATCTCGGACCTCGTGATCCTGTGGTTTCTTTCGTTGATCCTGAGCCAGAGCCCGAGGTGGAAGCAACAGATACAGAGAAGACTGGCTCAGAAGTGTCAACCTCTGATGTCCTACCTGCGGATGGGGAGTCTACCACTACCGCGCCATCGCTTTTCGGAGATGACGCCGCCTTTGGTACCTTCGGTACAGGCACTGGAGCCGATTTCTTCAGTACCATAGCAGCCGTACAGGATGCTGATGCCAATGACACCCAAACGATGGTAGTCCCCCATACCAACTATGGAATTGACTCGAGTGTAGCTGCTACGATCGGGAGTGGTCCTTCTAGTGTTGCCAGCGAGAGCTTGAGCGTCAAAAACAACACATTTAGGATTTACCCCACCGATGAAAGCGAAACCGATAGGCTCGTCACGCGTGCCTTGGTGCTCGGAGACTTTACCAGTGCTGTGGATCTCTGCCTCTCTGCAGAACGCTACGCCGATGCTCTGCTTCTCTCCATCAAAGGGGGCGGTGAACTGTTGCAACGCACTCAGAAGGCTTACTTTGAGAGCCAAACCACCGAACATCCTTACCTTCGTCTGTTCCAGAGCATTGTTACCAACGATCTTGATGACGTTGTGCAGAATGCTGACTTGGCAGAATGGGCTGAAGTCTTCGTTGTTCTCTGCACATTTGCGAACGGGGATGAATTTGGACGGCTAGCGGAGCAGCTCGGAGCACGACTCGAGTTCCAAGCTGGAGTTCTTCGTGCGGAAAGCGAAGTAGGCTCGGAAGACAATATTGCGGATGTATTGGAGCTGAGAAGGACAGCTACTCTGACTTATCTCGCTGCTGGGCGTCTCGAGAAGCTAGTCAACGTCTGGGCCGAAGAGTTAGCGGAAGAAGAAGACCATCGCCTTAAAACTTCTGATTCTTCTGAGTCTATATCTCGTTACGCAACTCACGCACACGCCTTACAAACATTCATCGAGAAGGTGACCGTCTTCCGGGGAGCTGTCAAGTATGTGGACGATGACCTGTCGGTCTCCGTGGAGAATGCAAGCGACGCGATCAAGAACTATAAACTCGCGGCGCTCTATGATAGGTATTTTGAGTATGCCGAGGTGCTTGCTGCGCAAGGGCTTATCAAGGAGGCCATCGAGTACCTGAAATTGACACCAGGGACTTACACGGGCACCACCTTGGACTTTGCGGCAGTGCGCGAGCGACTACTAGCTCTGTCTGAGCAAGCGTCTCGTGTCTCGAACTTGGTCTATGATGACGTTCCCCCCAGCGGCGTCCCTACGAAGCCTTCCCCACCTGTTTCAGCCCAAGGGAAGGGAACATACGCCCCTGTCCAGCAGACGTATGCGCCAGCTCCGCCAGTATACCAACCCAATCCACCCTACAATTCGGGGGCTTACACACCAACTCAGACCCTCGCCAAGCCTCCTTCCCTCGGCGGACATGTCGTTCCACCACCTACCCGTCCCCCAGTGTCTAGTACTCGCCCTCTACGCAGCCAAAATGGAGGCTGGAATGATCCACCTGAGGCTAACAAGGGGCGGCGGACACCCAGCTTGGCCAGTGTTCCAAAGCCAGAACCCATTATTTCCCCATTCCCGCATGCAACACAGTCGCCCCCTACACCAGGCTCCCCACTCACGGGGCATGGTCGAAACTCCCCTTTACCCCCACCCCCACCAGTAGGCACCCAGAATCGACCTCCTTCGCTTCCTCCTCAGGTGGGTCCCCCACCGACGAGATCCATCTCTGCCTCTGGTCAGCTACCCGTACAACCACCCCCACATGTAAGTGGGGCGCAGTATGCGTCGCCTTCGCTAGGGTCAGTTCCACTTGGGCAACTTGGACCGTACGCTGGAGCAACGTCGCCTCCGGGACCACCACGTGGTATCGCGCCACCCACTGGCCCGTACGCGCGCGCGACGCCACCGCCTGGCGTAGGAGGCCCGGCTGGTATCCCTCAGCGCCCTGGTCCGTATGCACCACCACCTAGCCAAGCGCCGTTGGCTCCACAGCAACAGCCTGGGCCGTACATACCACCCCCACCGCAGACTTCTCAGGGATATGCACCGCCCCCATCACAGGCCCAAGGACCCTATACACCAGCCCCTGCACAGACACCCCAGGTTCCGTACGCGCCACCTCCACCTCAGGCTCACCCGCAACCCGGATCATATGGGCCACCCCAACCTTCCGTCGGCCAAGGACCATCATTGATTAGGGGTCCCCCTCAGACGCAACACGCGTTGGGTGGTTTGACACCTCAGCAACACGGACCTCCCCAGGGTGGACCTAGTGCTTCATCTGCGCCTGTGCGTGCGCCAGCTCAGCCGAAGGGCCCCCCACCGCCAAAATATCGTAAGCAGTCAGTTGGCACCACGTTTCGTCACTTAATCTTGTTTTAAAAACAATTAGCACCTGGTGACCGTACACACATTCCAGAGTCAGCATTGCCGATTTACAACGTCTTGATGGAACAGCTGGTGCACTTGAGGCAAACGATTCCGGTGTGTTGTCTTTTTTTTTTTTTAAGGTTTGCTTGAGCGCTGACGACGGTGCGCAGCCCCAGCAAAAGCGCATGGTCGATGACCTCGAACGGCGCATTAGTCCCTTGTTTGACGCGCTGAATTGCGAGACACTCTCTAAGTCTGTCGTCGACCAGTTACTCGTGCTCATCCAAGGTGCGCACATCAGCGACTTGCTGAAAGGGGTTGACCAGGCTGAACGCACACTTAGCGATTGCTGCACGTGATCGGGAATCGGCGCTGAGCATTCATGTCGATTTACTTACCAGAGGCTCGCAGACGGACGATATTGGACTCTGGATGTCTGGGATCAAGCAGCTAATCATCCGCATGTAAAATGGTGTCTTGCTGCGGTGATGAGTACTAGTCACGATGCTCGAAATATCAATCCGTCGCTCGCACTCTGATGGATACGCCACACGGATACGATAGTCCCTTTCTTTCTGTTTTTTTTTTCTTAGCTGCACACTTGTTGCCATGACTTGGTGCCTCGCGTTCGACATGATCTTTGTGAGAATAGATATCAGATATTCGTTAGCGACGGTAGGTAGTAGTACAAGCTCTAAGATTCCTTCGTATTGTCATCCCGAGTGTGGTGCCAACGAGAGACGCTGATGACGGCGCCACACGCCAATCGCGTCTTCGTCCAGGTCTGCAAAGATCCAGTTGAGGACGGCGGCGAGCCTCACGGCGGCCTGCGTCAACAACTTTTCGACGATCCACCGCCGCTTGATCGCACCGACGTACTCGGGGGTATACAGTTCCAAATAGTGCGCCTTCTTGCGACGTCGTCCCAGCACGTCATCGTGCTCGTCGTCCTCGTGTGCATGGGCGCAACCACATCCCTCTTCCTCTTCTTCCTCCATCTCCATTTCGTCCTCTCTCACTTCTCGCAAGGCATGTGGCTCGTCAAGCTCTTTCGGAAAGACGATCTCGCAGTTGAGCGCGTGGATCGGTTTAGCCCAGGCGTACGGACAGACGTCGTCATCGTCCACGCCCAGACCGCCGCCCTCTCCCTCGCCACCAGTCGACGACGACAGGAACGAGAGAACGTACTGCCAGGTAGAGAGCGTGTGACGACGCGCCGACGCGGCGGCGGAGGAAGCCACCGCGGGGCAGGCGAGCCACGCGTCGAGCTCGTCCTGCCACGTCCCGAGCATGCCCTCCCAGACAAGCCGGCGAATATACGGGTCGTAGATGGTGTCACGGAGGACGGACTCGACCTCTGGGAGCGGGAGGGGGTGGGTGTAGTTCCGCGGGAGCGTGCGGAGGCGTTCCGAGATGAGAAGCGAGTCCCACACGGAGTGAAGGTCTGGATGGGGGATGGACACGTTGGTCAGAAAGGAAGAGAAAAAAGGGGGGACACAACGGGCGTGACACGAAACATGAACGAAAAACTCACTCGTGACGCGCCCGTCAAAGGTGACCTTGTCGCCGTTGCCGCCGCGGTGGCGTCCGGTGAGATGGAGCGGCATGTGCATGTCGCCGACAAAGTGGACCAGGAACTTGAGCGCGTCCTGGACGTAGAGTGGGACTGTCTCTGACTGTAGGGCGCCGCCGACACCGCTGACGTCTGCCGCTCTGCGCGACTGCTCGAATTCGTGCAGCACGTTCGTCGTGTTGCGGATGGCGCTCAGGACGTTGATGTGCGTCCGGCCTTCCCAGCCTTTCGAGCCGGGAAAGGCGCACGTGGCGCTCGGAAAGTCGTCCGTCGCGCCGATGTAGTGGAGGGGGGCGGTCCACCGGTATTTCGGCTGCCGACGAGCGCTGTCGGCCCACGCTGCGACGGGCGCGAGGTGGCACTCCCCGGTGACGTGGAGGATCTCGCAGAGTTTCGGCATGACGCTCGGGTGGAGGTGCATCTGCGCGAGGGTCGCGACGATCTGATGGCCTAGCAGAGGACGGAAAGAGTAAGCAAGGCGATGTCGGTCGACGAGACGGCGCGCGTACCGACGGCGCCCCAGGCATAGGATTGGGGTATCAGCGCAGCGACGAGCACGAAGGGGTACAAGGACGAGAACCACATGGTGGGTATCGGAACGAGCGAGGGACTCGGCAGGCTTATACGAGGCGCGCGCGGCGTCGCGTTCCCAGAGCTGGCCAAACGAGACCGTCTCTCCCGGATATCCGACAGCACAGCCACATAGTCAGGCCGTCGCCGATTGGCTACCCAAAGACAATGCGCACGTTTGCAGAACAAAAAGTTGGACGCACCTCCATGGAAACTGGAACTTTTCAATTGTATTGGGTCAGGTTGTTGCCTCGCTTTATCGTAAGTGTGCACTCCTGGATACGAAACTAATTACAGCTAAGTGCATGACACTAGACCGCTTTCACCCATGCTCCACTTCAGTTTTTGTTTACCTTAGTTTACGGACAAATAAATTTCGTCATTCACGGACGAGGGCTTATACCGGTAGCGTGGGCTATCTGGCCGGTCTTCATATGGGCCGACAATGTCATGACTTGCTCTTTCACCGCACGAGTGATGTGCCGCCGATTTCCATTTCCATAGTGACGGTTGAGAGAATCGGGCTACGAGTGCGCTGGATGTTCCATTAGGAAGGCTTGTTTGGCTTGTCAACCACAGTAAACAAGAACCGAAGTGGAGCGTGGACGAAAGCGGCCTAACCAGCTGTAAAGTTCTTTTGTTGCCGGCGATTCAACCGACTGGCTTACATAAGACAAGCGCTCTGCAGACGGTCTTGCGTGAATGGACTGCCAACAGACTGGCGGGAGTCACAGAACCACGTCGGGCGACCGGAGGTTGGGCAGTTGCAGCATTACAAGCATCTTCGATGAGAATACGTGGTTATCACAAGAGCCATGTCAGGACACGATGCACTGGTCACTGCATTTTCATACATTCACCCACTTTCAAAGAAAAAAAGAGCTTCAATCTCCCAGCTTTGGCAGCCCTTGCAAACGCACGCATATGTGTTCCACGTTCCGTGCCGCCTCCACAACCACCATCTGCTGGCGGCCCACCTGAACTACATACATCTTCCAGGCCGATAAATATCAACGTGCGTTCAATTGTCAATACTAATACCGATGCAGCCATAACTTGAATTCAGGTTGCCGGACCGTACTTCTAAACGTCAAGCAGTCCACACCATCGTGCTCCTGGTCCACGTAATTATGGGGTACATCCAACTTGGATATATTCACGGCGCTAGGAAGCAAAGACTTCGGCCCCTAAACTCGATGCAAGCTATGGAAGCGGAATTTTGGCGGACAAAGATACCTCGGACGTCTTGGCGCTTTGGCTTCGCACTTGTATGGTCTCATCTATGAACAACGCGGTTGTTTGTTTCCGGTCGTGGTCCTTCGCATCTTTCACTCATTCAGGGTTTTCTGACACCTGGGAGATGTCATGTTCCCATCGATTTACGCATTTGTTGCGAGGGAGATTCTGGTGGGCAAACATGTCTGGGGGCCTTCGTGTCTGCTTGTAGGTAAGGTGTGGTATTTGTCCATCCTGTAGAACGTTATGCCGGCACCCTAACATCGCATCTACTGCGTCGTGGGATCGCCCAGAACGGTGTCATTGCAACGCGGTGCTTGGAAGTGGATTTCAGGCACTTGAAAAAAGTTCCTTCAGTTCTTGTGCCCGCACTCTTCGGGGCCAGCACGTAAATTCTCAAGAAGTTGTTTCGCGCCCGCAAAAAATGCCTGAGCGCAGTGCACCTATATATGGACACGGCGCCTCTCGGGACGCTCGAGCTAGTATTACCGGTCTGGGTCTAGACCATCCGAGCCACGTGGGTATCATACAACTCATATCACATTCCTTTGGGTTCTCAATGACAGTACTTGGCCGCAACACAATGCTCCGTGGTTGTTGTACGGTGTGCCTTGGACCATGCATGCTCTTCCTCGCGGTACAAATAAAGGAGGTATGACATGATCCTGCGGTGACCACACGGTATCACGTGAGGGCGTTCTTCCTCGCAGGGGTGTTATTGATGACGGTTCGCTCCATTACATCGACTTGCCTCCTTGCAGTACAGGGGTTACCTTTGATCATTCCAGCCTTATGTTAGTGGCGCCGTTCTGATCGGTTCCAAGATGGCCCATGGCACTGGATGGGCCTCACTCAAGCAAGGTACGAAGGGCCATTATCTCACAGGAACAAACAAAACACGGCAGCCTCTGTCCACGGGACTGACAAGCATGCGATTGAGCGATCCGGTACGACCGTGCACATTCATCTCCACTGGGAATCTTCGAGGTACAATTCGTGAGTAGACATTCCGGAACTTCCGAGTAGTTGGTCTGGTGACCGGGCCTGACCGTCTGATCAGGAAAGTGAGATGACGACTTGCTTCACTAGTCCGTCTTATCACCTGACCGTCCTGCGCCTCCGTGGATGAAAAGTTACGCAAGAATCGTCTTAAAACACGTCCGAGGGCGAATTCCCGTCCTTCCCAGCCCATCGAAACAATCACAGGTATCCACTCTCTGCTGCCTCTCCCTCAGCCCGCTAAACTGTCGACATTTTATTGCTCAGGCTCTGACAATCCTCGTTTGAATCCTCCTACTGAAACCATGTCCACTAATCAAGAAGAAAGTACGTACCTTTACATCGACGAGTTCGACAGGCTCCTCATTTCTACGATAGAGGTGAGGATTACGGGTTCTGCATGGAACATCAGCATTACCGGCGAGAACGGGACTCCTCGTGGCGACGGAAGGCCCAACTGGTACCTCAGTGGTTCCGGCAGATTCGTTGGCAAACCCCTTCGAGACTCCAACCTCCGCGGCGACTATGAGCTTGTTGTCAGTGACGTGGGGGTCAAGTTGCGCGCCCAAGATAAGACGGTAGTTTGGGAGGGGACCGGCTTCCACAGCGGACTCAAGGGCAACTATAAGGTCACATTTCCGCCCGTGTCGAGTTGAGTGCGCGTACACGTGCACGTCGGCTTTCGTAGGATGATTTGGAAGTGGGTCTGTCGTGGGCGCGAATGTACATGTCAAGAATGCTTACTTCAATATATGCTCGTTACTGAGATTCGCGATGTGTCAACTCTGGGGTGCATGCTGGCAGTATTGCTCTTATCAAGCGTCAAGGCGCCACACGAACAGACGAATAAATTCCCCTGAGATGGAAAAACCGTGCACCAGTTGCGGCTTACTTCAAGGTAGACTCGATGGAAACGGCGTTTCTGACGGAATTCTTAGGAGTTTACGGTTCTGGCAGTGTTGCTTTTGTCTTCCCGATATACACAGTGCCGGAGAGCTCGCGTTGGCTGGCCGCGCAGATGCAAGTACCACACTAAGTCCGCGATTATGGGGACCTGGACCCGATCGATCGCCTTCATCATGGGCTATGTCTGGTTCCCATGCGATCTGATCGCACCGTTCTCAGGGTCGCAAGTCTGTTATCTCTGCCAGTGAATGGGACGCCCATTCTCAAGATTGGCAAAGCCGGTTAAACTCCAGAAGAGGCATTTTTTGAGGGAAGATGCGAAGGTGGCCGAAGCTGGTATTGATATCTGGATTGCTCACGGGCCGGGGTCGGTATCATTACATTCGTTGGCGATTGTTGGGCCCGAACCTTCTCATCTGGCCTGGTGTTCGTCATGGCGAGTTGGCATGGGTGCCTTCTCACAAGTTCTCAGCGCTGAGCTACCTTCTGGGATGCCGGCGACGCTTGGGATTCAACTCTGTGCCTAGGTGGACAGGAGATCCAGAGACAAAGGACAGCCCCAATGAAGGGTCTATTGGGACTCTCAATTAGGCCACGGCTTGGAGTTGTCTGGGAATTTCTTGGCGCATGAGTGCAGAGCGGCGACTCGAACTGAGCGCGGAGGGGTGTTACTAAAAGAGGAACAAGACCGCGCCGATCGAGGTACGGCGGATTGGGTAAGTACTGTAATGGCTGTCGCGAGTTGCGGCATTAGTTACATACACTTGGCGTACCTGCACCCAGCGTTCCTAGACTTGTTTACCCAAACCGCTGTGACACTCGAATGACGGTCTCGTTCCGGAGTCTAGACCTCTCCCACCACACATTTCCAGCGTGTTAGTCACTCCGCCCGAGTTGAACCAAACGGGATTCCATTGTATGTATGCGTCCTGCTCGCTTCCCGTTGTCTCGGCAGGGCCAGCCTGGGTGGGCTCGCAAGGGCAACGCAATGTCTCTTGCTGGTAATTGAATCCAAGAAAGCCTCAAGGTTCTGGTTCTGCGGCCCGATAGGCTATATCACGGTCGCTCTAGGGGGCAAGACAAGGCTAATGAGTCCAAAGAATCCCATTCTGTTGAAACAGGATCAATGACCAAAAGTCATAGCACGAGGAAGCCGGCACACGGGCGAGATCTAGACCGGACAGTACGTGGATTGTTATGGTCTGTCAAGTGCTAACGCCGGACCAGGGGTGTGTACAGTTTTCACTGCGATCATTTCGCGTCCCTGCGCGCTGGATGGTCACACGCCGCATTCATCCACCGGCGACGTTGGTTCAATCGACCCTCGCTGATGAGGAGACGGACCGTAACCCCGTGTTGCCCGCATTCGCATTCTGCACACTCAAATCGGGTAGAATTCATAGATTTGCTGTGAAAGCGATCCGAAGTTGTCGTGGGAAGCTACCCGGGAACGGTACGTCCTAGCAGCCTGTGGTTTAGAGGGATCATGGGTCACAGTCTGCGGGCGTGGAAACAAACGGGTCCGGTGGGCTATAAAAGCTGGTGGTCAGCGCATTCCCTCAGAATCAGACCACTCTGACCTCTTCCGAAGTCGTCCGTGTAATACGTGTCTGCTACCCACTCGATCATGCCGGAAGACGCGGATCTCTATCATTATCTCATCACTGGTGCTAACACTGCTAAGGACGAAGATGGGCACGTCCATCCGCGCCTGGAGATCAACGACCTTCGAGAGAAAGACATTCAGTTTTCCCTCTTCATTCGTGCTCTCAATACAGTCTTCGATAGGAAGACCGAGTACGGAGTGCTGCCCAGCTACCTCCAGAGACCCGACAGCTGGTGGCAGATAGGTAATCGCATACGAACGCCCGGTCGCTCGTGGCTCACAACTCGTCCAGGTGGAATCCATGGGCTGCCCAATGAACCTTGGTCGTGAGTTGTCAGCGTTTATATTCGATGTCGTGTAACCGAGGACTTGCAGTGGTGATCCAGACGGATTGCAAAAGGCTGCTTCTGGGGACTATGGGGGTAAATATCATTTCGCATTTATTGCAAGTGCTGTTAACAAACCACGACATTTCAAGGTTACTGTTATCACGGCTGTATGTACCTGCTGGGCAAATCTTGCCACGGATACTGAGACTTCGTACAGCGGCTTTATTTCCACCCTGGCACCGTGTTCTGCTATTGCTGGTCGAGGTGCGTCGCGCGTTCTTGCTACCTTCGGTCCAACTTGATACATTTTATGCAGCAAGTCATTGTCAAGGAAGCGAAGGATTTCGTATCCAAGCTCCCGGAGGGTTTCCCTGAGGAAGAAGATTGGAAGAAAGCCGCAGAAGAACTTCGTTTGCCGTAAGTGACTTCTGGATACATGACAAGGGGACGTCGAACTGAGTGTTCTCTCGAGGTACTGGGATTGGACCAGCAAAGCAGCTTCCAAGCGTGGCTTGCCAGAGGTTTTCCGATGGCCCAAAATCTTCATAGTTAGTCCTACGAGCGCGGCGGATGATGAAGTTCCGAATCCTTTGAATCACTATCGTTTCCCTGAAAACCACAAACTTCTGTCCAAGGACCCTGCGCTAGCTGGAATGGGTCACTGGTCGCGAACCTATCGGTGGGTCAATTTCGAGTGCGATCCGCCGAAAGAGGAGTATAAACAGTTACGAGAGTAAGTTGCACGGCTACTGTACTGCTTTTTATTTTGACGATACACTTAGGGCATTTCGAAAGGGGGGAGGACCACAGGGGTTCAAGAACGAACGTGTTACTAGTCTCAGGAAAAAAGTCGCAGCGTTATTCAAGTACCCCGTGAAGTTGCAGCCTGGCGACGAGAAGTATGGACCAAACCTGTAAGTTGGGCGTGTGTTACCGATAAGACGGGTGTTGAATAGTGTGCTTAGATGGGGCCATTTTGCAACCACTTCTTCAGAAGACATCCATCTCCCTAAAGAAAGATACCATTCACTACGTGCGTGCATAGTACACCTCTCGTTGACCTTGAAACCAACATCTCACTCAGCATCGATCGAGGACCCCCATAACAAGGTCCACCTTGATATTGGGGGCTTTGGAACGATGGTATGCTCGCTCCGGTCGTCACCCGGCTCATGCTGATATACTAATTCATGACAGGCATTCAATGAGTTTGCTGGTAACGTCTACTTTAGTGTTGTATGGTATGATTTGTGAATCGGTACCTTCAGGTTTCGATCCTATATTCTACTTGCATCACTGCAACATAGATCGCATCTATGCATTCTGGGAGTGGCTCTATCCCGACTATTGGATTGGCGAAGACGGGTGGGTAGGTGAAGACGGTAAACGCCACCCCTTTAGTATGTACATTTCCGCGCGTGTTCTGGGGCGCTCGCTTATTTTCCCCAGCAAACGCCAAAGAAGGAAACTTTGGACAGGATCGAACGGGTACACTGAGTGCTTCTACCGATCTCCTCCCTTTTCGCATCACCAAGGACACCTATTGGACGTCAGAGGACGCACGGGGCCTGTTAAAAGGTAATGGGACGCAGAAATGTGAGTAATTTTATGTATTGATGTGGTCAGGAATAATCGGGTGCCCGAATAGATTACACATACCCCGCAATTACAGACAAAATAACAGGCGGGATGATTCAGCCCCACATCAAGCTGAGCGGTGATCCTGAGACATTCCGACAGGCTCTCTACAATGAATGGGGGACGGATCTGGCCACCGACGTCCGAGACGTTCGACAAGCTCTTGTGGGGCATGGGAGTAATTGGCCTGATGACATAAAGAAACTCCTCCTGCATGAACCTGATGGAAAGGATAATGCATATCTGCGCAACTATGTCATCGTCGGAGAAGTCCCCGAGTTCGCGTTCCCTGGATCGTATCGTCTCGAACTCTACCTGCGTCAGGACGGCAACAATCCACTTCACGTCATAGACGACATCTCAGTATTTGGGCGCATAGATCCGGACAGATGTGCCTCGTGCGTAGACCGACGGTCTGGGGAAAGCCAAGTCCGTGGCCACATGCTTCTCGAGCCTCTTACCATTCTCTTCCTGATCGAACGTGGCGACCCCGGAAGCAAACCTGCAGATAAGTCTGCATTGGACTGGCTGTATGAACAAATCAAGGATAAATTCAGGCTTCGGTTTGTCAAGCCATACGGGGGTGAAATTGCAGACACAGAAACCACCGACAACGACAAGAGAGAGCCCTTGGAAGTGGACAAGATTCCCAGGTTGACCCTTCATTGGCACACCGTCTGGTTCAGGAAGAGTGACTTGACCGCGCAGCAAACCGAGCAAATGCAGGCCATTGATTTAGGGGTTAAGGACGATGCTAAACAAGAACAAGGACGAAATCAAGATCAGAATCAAGGTACACTCAATTTGACTGGCGACTTCAATCTCGGAGGTGCATGGAAAAAGCAAGTTATCGCGCTTGCGTGTCCCATGTGGTTGTATTTATCACCTTCTAACTGCACGACAGATGTCAGGCACAGGACGCACCCAAACAAGAGCAGGCAAGCGTATGGTAACCGGCGTAGGGTCGTAAGTTTTCGCGTTCGTAGGTCTCATGTGGTGGCACTCATCAGTATCGCAGAAAGGACGATTGATTTTCCATTGCGTATTTATGTGAAAAAAACAAAACAAAAAAAAAAGTATGCCTCTTTTTCCGTCTTCTATTGGTGCCGGATCCGAACGATATCCGAATCCAATGTGTATCCGTGCTTCGGCTGTCATGTCTATGTTTTTTGTTGCTTCGTGGACACGATTTTTGTGCTCATGGAGACCTTGGTCGGTTACCGGTGTCTGAGATTGGAGCGTGTAGCTATTTAGTACGCGTAGTAACACTTGTCCTATGCTCTAGCTGCTTCAAAGTCTTCGATTCCGCTGCGGGTTTACCACTGTTCGAGTCCACATCTCTTCCGTCGCATAAGTGTTGAGCGGCTGGTCTCGTTTCACGTTGCAAGGATCTATTAGCATTCAGGACTATTCAATCGTTGGGACTCTCTCCCTTACAAGCGTGAAAGTTGTTTAAATTCTCAAAAAAGATATCCACGTTGACCAAATTTCCTTCCAGAGATGAGTTCCATGAGACTAGTCGCCATTCCTCTTTGACTCTGACCTGGACCAGTGAATCGTTTTATTCCTGAACCGCATAGAGTAGAGTCTGTTGGAGGACGACGTCCATGAGCTAGATGAATGTCTAGTTAATTATTAAAGAACGGGTACGGGGTAGGTGTAAAGTGTGTATAGTGCAGCTTACCTCCAGTCAAGGATACGAGGCTGGAGGAGAGGATGAACGAGTCTCGTGGAAAGGTAAACGGTATTACTAAATATGATAACGTAACAAATGTAGCAAATAATCCCGACATACTTCCTAGCCTAACCGGCGGGATGACCTCCAACAGACTCTGCTCGGCACTACCTACAAACGATATTCGGCAGCATGCACTCCTTTCAGATGACACATTTGCAGCGGCGGAGCGACCATACGCGATAAAGCCAATTTGGAGACGAGCAGTGGGATCATGGCGGCAGTCAATAAGGTCGCACTCAAATGCCGGTCACACTAGGGTCGGGCCTCTCTGAGGGCCGGTATAAGGGGCCTACGCAGCGACTCGCGCAGTCACAAGCAAGCAAGCGGCGCGTTCCCCGAGGGCTCCAGGGCGAGACAGGCTGTAGCCTAGGGAGCACGTCGTTGGGAAGCAGGCAGTAACGGTGGATCGGAGGGTGTCGTTGGTCGCGGCGTACTGTAATACAGGAGACTCCCGAGTTGGCTTTGGCAGGTGTACGACAGCTTGTTTTATCGCCATTTTCGTTGATGTTGGATGCCACTGGTATGTACTGAAGATTTTTTATTGATGTCCCCGACCTGAACTTGAGCGCGATGCCCCAAGGACTTCACAGGTTCTAAATCTGTCCAGTATCATGATGGGAGTTCAACTCACGTTGGCGACAGTGACTGTCTGCCCTGCCCACAGGCTCATCCCTTTATGCTTTTGTCACTAGGCATGTCGATGACGGGGCGGCATGAACCACAGCTGGTCATCGATCATCCCAGCACGCGAACATGATCCTCCACACTGAATATCGGAAGAGCTAAGAGGCGCAGTACGCGTCGTTTCAACCTTTGGCCTTTTTTTCCCTTGTGGTCAGGTGAGTGTCCACCCCTCGAGGACAAGCGTCGTACCCGCTGCAAAAAACAAAAATTTGCGGGGACAGCTTGCATCCGAAGCGACCATTCCATCCGTCATCTCAGACGAGGTCACTCCAAGCTCGTCTATCGTGCATTCTCCTCTCGCAGTGAGTACTAATCGCTTGTCGCCACAATGAAGAAGACGCCTCCACAGTCCCACTACTCGTCCACACTGTCAGGCTGCAAGATGGACATCCCCTCGATATAAAAAACGCCCAGCTAGGTCAGTGAAGAATTCATCAGTTCCAACGTTCTCAGATCCAGTACTCCCAATGCAGGCCAACAGTCAATCCCCCGAGATGATCGCCATCTACAGAAGTGAGCCTTCCCCTTCCCCTCGTCGCTCGTCGCTCTTGACACGCCACTCATGCCATTTTTTTCCTTGCAGCCTACGCTGCGAGCCTTGGACCGACCCTGAAACCAAATTACTCCCTCGTACACAAGTCGGTCCAGGTCCCCTCGGGCTACCTCCCCATCCGCATCGCCCAGTTCACCCGCGGCACCCGCCCCACCGGGGAGGCCAGGCTGAACCACTGGGCAATCTTCATCCCCACCTCCACTCGACGCGGCTTCGGCAACTTTTACGAGCTCGGAGGCAGCCTGCAGGACGGGTACGTGACCCAGCACGTAGTGCACAGCCGACATGCCAAGTGGGACCGGGACGAGCGGGGGACGCATCTGGTAGGGTATGTGTCGCCGGACCATGTGGGGTCGCTGGAGACGCATTTGTCGTTGGTGCGGGTGCAGCAGGGGAGGCCGGACTGGAACTGCCAGACGTGGGTGGTGGAGGGGTTGAAAGGATTGAACTACCCGGAGATGTATGCGGTTCAGATGGACCATGGACAGTGGCGGCATCAGATGGGGATCATGGAGGAGGCGTGGAACGTGGGGGATGCGTAGGTGTATGTTTGGCAGGGGCAGGGCCGCACGGGAGGTGTAAAGTTGGATGGTGGGATGTAGGAAATGGTGTAGCGTTAGGTTAGAACATGATAGAGAATCGCACTTGTAGTATGAAAACCACTCCCAATTGTACCGTGTCTTGTATTTATGTTCTGACACGTTATTGTGCTGCTTCCAACATCCCTCCTTCCTAGACAGAAATTTACGTGCACTGCCCATCATATTTCTCATCCCATCAGGTTGACTCGAAACTTCTGTGCCGGCATTATTATCAGTCCTTTATTGGACGGGAGGTGCGATCGCCTTTATGATGGATTTGCCAAGTTTTCTGGTGGTATCAAGACTCATAAGAAAGGATTCAAGCATCACCTTCATAACCCAGTCACGTCGGCGGGTCAGATGACGTACCGTTAGGAATATTAATGTATTTCATACAACGATAACGACGGCGACAGCGTGCACGCGAACAGTTGGATAGCACGGTGCCGGGTGCTAGTAGGTTCTGATAGAGTGGGACTTGAAACTTAGTGGGGGACGAGTGAACTTATTGTTCCTCGGCTCATCCATATAGTATCGCGCGCCGGTGGGCCCCACGCGCCTACCCATTGTATCCTGGTTGAACAAGCAAGGTGTAACCCTATCACACCCGAACTGATAAAGCACGAGACGGGCTTACTGCGGCCTAGAGTAGTGCAGCACGTCGGACATATCCCGGACGACGACAAAGCGCGGAGAGAGTAAACAAACAAATGTACTTGTTAGTCACTTGGAAGTTTTTTCAGCACATGAGGGGGGAGCCTGCGCACACTAGCCTTTACCCGAACTCACGTTCCCTGACAGTGGAGAGCCCACCGTTACAGGTTTGGAACGACAAAAGGACGTGGACAGTGGTAGTGTGGTGCCATCAGCTTCTCTATTGTCAGAGGCCACTCATTTCAAGGAGAGACGGAGGGGAAGAGATGTTCCCAATGGTTTTGAACCCGCCTTGAATCGTTCCAGTGGCTCAGCTTCTCAACGTCGACAATTTGCTTTGGTGAGAAATAATAAAAACTGACCACATGTCTGCTATGGAGCTACCAAGACGTCCCTTCGGCCCCCAAAACGAATTGCAGCTGCAAAGGGTCAGCGACTGTGGCGCGAACCACCGTTAAGGAAGGCGTTCAAGTTCGTCATCGTGCCACGTTTCACTTTGCGCTGACTGTCGGTGGGTACCACACTTCAGTGACTTCACAGGTCGGAATTCCTGTCCAAGGCCTTAAAGTCCGAGCTCAAGTGATTTGGGGAAGACGAGCTCGGTTGCTAGTACCGGTTTGCGAGGAGCACTTGCAAATGCAATCATATCATTGATTCATATGCAGTACTCCCGAGCTGCCAATCCAATACTTGAAGCCTTATCCGGTTACGCTACGACTTACAACTGCCACTGGAACCACATCTTCGGTCAGCATCGACATCTATTAGCATGGTGCTCGTGTTCTTGTGGCTGGCGGTCCACAAATTACTAGGATGAAACTGTTCCTGGAAGTCTGGGGCTATCAATCAGAAAATACTGTTCTTGTGATCGGCCTGCTACAAGGTGCCCGCGAGTCCTGGTTTGACGGCCCGGGCGATTGGTAACACACGGCGCTCACCACCTTCGGGGTTCCATCGCGCTGCAGTCTTCGTGTTGTGCGCTCGTCAAGATCGGAGCTCGGCATATCTTTCCAACTTGCGAGTCGCGACTCAGACCCCAAGAATTGCGTCTGATGCATGCCAGATATGACATTGGTAGATGTTGGCCGTGTGGGGACCCCCGTTTCACTGCACGCATTTCGTATGTCGGCGGGCTTGCGCCAGCTTCCCCCACCCCGCAGTGCTACGACGGGGCTACCATGCACCGTCCACTACGATGTGGCCGCCCCCTGGAACAGGAAAGGGACGAGAATACTAACGGACGAAAAGAATATGTATTCCCTTTCAACGAAGAGCCTGCTCCGGAGAAAACAAGGGACATACTAACACGACAAGGTCAGAACGTAACGAAAGAACACGATGCAACTGTGCAAGGTCAAGAACTACGAATACGAATTCCCAGCATCCTCCAATCTAGTCGTACATCCATCAGTCTGTCACTTTCTTCCCTCTTCTATTCTCGATGCCCAAGGAGACACCCACTCAAGAACCCCCTTGATGTTCTATGTTTCTCACAATTTCTATGTGCTGGCCCCGTAGATTGAGCAGTGTCACCAACGATGAAGCATGGTTGGGACGTTGTATAGGCATGTTGCAAATGCGCTGTTACGCGGATAACTTTTCGCAATGTCTAGATGCGACCTGAGCAGGCCGTCTGTGCCGATGTTCACAACCATCCAAAAATGATCTGTCGAACACGCTAGGTTCAGTCAGGGATTCAGCGGAGGGAAAAAAGCCCACCAGGAACGAACAACGCCAGTCGCGGAAATATCCAGGTGGGTGGCTGACACTGCTAGTTGCAGGTGAATGCTCATCTCTTGGGGCCAGCTTCGGAACGGATATTCGCGATCGTGCGGGGAAAATAAATACGCCAATAAGATAGATAAGTCATGCGCAAGCCCAAAGTCGTCAAAGAGTCTGTTAGTGAGGTTAGCCTTGCGTACATTTGGGCAAGCGACTGACGGAACTGACGGAGAGTGGTGTAGGAAGCGGAACGCTTCAGCAAACAACGCAGAAACTATACGTGGTTTCTTGGATGTATTCGCAATCGTCGAGAGTATCGGAGGCAGAGTACTTTGCAACGGGGTCATCTCGTGTCGATGTGGATGACGCGAGGCGTATGTCGAGGAGACTCAGGTCGTCCATAAATATGTGAATGTATAAACAGGAGAGATTGGTATCGCTTGGAGGTGTCTCGGGGAAGTATGTTGATGCACATCTGACGTCGACGCCCGCACTTATAAGCTGCCCACTCACCTCGACGAACACATTGTTCTCGGCTGCGCACCATTGTCTTCGCGTTCAACAATGACGCTTATTTTTTTTTTAATTCAACATCGCTTAAGCGAGCGGGCCTAGGATCAATGACTTATGTCATACAACCAAGTGTTTACATTTGTTTGTACAACTCATTGGCAAGCCTAGTCAGTGTGTTAGTTTTCCTTTTGTTCGACGTGCTGGGTCATGTTTCATTTCAACTTTGGTGTCGATGATCGTGCAGATGACATCGCTTTCGCAGATCCATCAGAAATTGCTAATCAGGCCCGCTTCGGTGTTGATCCGATCCCGCAGCAAACGTTTTCCGAGATCGATTTCGAGTCACTGGTATGTGCGTCCCGCCCACTCGGCTCTGCGTGCACCCACTCTTTCGGATCAAGTCCAGCTAGAAGCATTACCAACCCAGATATCCTACTCCTTCATATCTCCCTCACCGGCCGACGGTCACGCTCCAGAGCTCAAACTTGCACGCCGGGATTTGTTCGATGTGCGCTTTCAGCTCATCTCTGAGGGCACCGGCGAAGACGCAGAGGGTGCTGCAGTTCAAACGCCTGACGGGTGTGACCCCGGTCTCGCGTCGGCACTCCAGTTTATTGACAACCCCTCGGATCTTGTCCCTGTTGTCTATGAAGGCGGCTTGAAAACATGGGAGTGTAGCCTTGACCTCACCAGCTGTCTCAAGCGTGACGGACATGCCGCTAATGTCAGAGGCCGACGTGTGTTGGAGGTACATTCTATCTCCCAACTTTTTTCTTCCTATTGTTTGACTCCAATGGTTCGTGCAGCTAGGGTGCGGCACGGCGATTCCTACGTTGTGTATTATCCAGGAAATTTTTGCATCCCCGCCGATCGACAACACTGAGACGCACGTTCACCTTCAAGACTATAATGCCTCGGTGCTAAAACTGGTGACCATGCCCAACATTATCCTCGCTTGGTGTAAGTGTCTTCTCCCCAATAACCTCCACATGTATGTAAGGTCTCACACCGTTTTTCCACTATCATGCCCACCTTGTTGGCCTCCCTTTCCATGACGTGCTTTCTCCATTCACTAGATACCTCGCCGGCTGCAGACCCCTACCGCAGCTCAGAACCACACGCGTCCCAGGACACGGACTCGGAGCTTCACATTACCCCTGAACTCCTCGCCGCGTTCAACGCATCCCTGCATGCCCACCATCTCCACTTCCGCTTCTTCTCCGGCTCCTGGCAGACGTTTGACCTCACGCACACGGGCGGTCCCTACCACCTCGTCCTCTCTTCCGAGACGATGTATCGCCTCGACAATCTCCCGAGCTTGGTGCGCGTCTTGCGAGGTGCGTGTGGCAGCGACGAGGAAGAGAATGGAGTAGGGGAACACGACGCCGTGTGTCTCGTGGCCGGCAAGGCGGTGTACTTTGGTGTCGGAGGTGGTACCGTCGAGTTTGTCCGCTGCGTCGAGTCGACCACGGGCAAGCGGGGGAATCGAGGTCGGGTGGAGACCGTCTGGGAAAAATCGACGGGGGTGCGTAGAAGCGTGATGCGAGTGCGGTGGACGTGAAGCGTACCTTGAAAAAGAGGAAAAGGTGGGGAGAGACAAGAAGAAGTTGGATGCGTTAAAGGCGCTGTTGCACTTTCTAAGCCTAGGCCATGGCTCGGGGAAACAACGATATCGCGCGGAACGGCAGTACGAGTTTTTGAGATTTGGAGCCCGTCGAGATTTGAAGCTTGACCCACCACCAACGACAACAACCGCTTTAGAGGACATAGGGCGCCAACGTACGCCATCGATACTTGTTCAAGCGTTATCGTGTGTTGCATTGTTATTAAGGATATATAGCCTCCCAACCACCGAGCCAATCGGTGTGTCGTGTCGGACCACCTGTTATTGCCAGCGTGGGATGCGTCCGCAGACGCTTGTTGGCGCATCTGCCAGGGGAGAACATCTTTCTGTTACCTTCTAGTATCGCTGGTACAGAATGAAGGTGCGATTTGTCAGCCTGTGGCCGGGCCGACTCCATGCAAAACAAGAAAAAAAGTATGGACAAATCCGGACTCGAACCGGAGACCCCCCGCATGTAGCAACCATGCTAAGCGGATGTGATAACCAGCTACACCATATGCCCTACACAAGCCCCTTCATAATTTGCACTCTCAAGGTTGTATCTTTCCAAGAGTGCGACATTCGTTTGTCGCTACGTACATCGAATTGTACTGCTGTCCAGTATGCCACCAAACAGCACGAAACAAACAAGCGAACAAAGATGACAAGAACAAGGAGATCAGCATCATTACCATGGCACGGCCAACGCGCTCCAGTCCCGCAACACCTCCAACCGCGTCGTCCCGATCTGCCGCGTCATCTCCTGCTGTCCCTGCACGCCTTGCTCCTCGAACGCCTCGAGCAGTTGTCCGTCCAGGACGCCCTTGGATAGCGGCTTGGACACTGTGTCATTACGAACGATTCTGGCGGGCGATCGTCCGTCGTCAGGTCGAAGCTGTTGCTCGTAGACAAAGAAACACAAAAGGCTCACCGGTATGCCCTCGGATTGAGACCCGCGACATGCTGCACGTTGCGCACCAGCTGCCCTTGGAGTAAATGTAACCGCTTGAACACGCCTTCGTCCACTGGCGTTAGAGCAGACAATGATCCGTCCGTGGAACCTTGAAAACGAAGAAGAAAAAAGAAAACCTGGTCGTGAAACTTTGTTTGGAAATGGCAGTTACAAAGTGCGTACCAGTAATAAGCTTCGCCTGTGGGATCTCGTTATCCTCTTTCGTCCGCCGTGCGATCGTGCGGGACGCCCAACACTCCTTGTGACAGTGAAACTCGGCGTGACACATGAGATATTGGCCACCTCTTGAGTCGGGATCTGAATGGAAAAAAAAAAAGTATGCAGCACGTTGGGAATTCACAAAACGTCGGGGAACGCTTACCGCTTGGGTCGTAAGTGAGCATGCGTAACACGCCCTCTTCATCATTGAGAACGATCGACAGCTCTCCATTTGTGAAGAAAAAGTCAACATTGGTCGCATTTGTCCGTCGGACGTCCTTGGCTAGAACCACAAGTTTGTATGGGTCCTCCTGATGTCGACAGTCAGCTCTCGACCTCATCGCCGCTCGTCAAGGGGAGGTCGGGAATGCGTACCTGGAATGCGACAAGCCAAACACTCTTGATAGCATCTCCGATCAACAATAAATTTTTTAGCACACGCAGGCTGGTGACATAGACGCCGACGTCCAGAAACGCGACGCCCACGAGGCGCTCGTCAAGGTCAAACGCCCTGACAAATATCTGGAGGATGCACGTCAACGCGACTCATCCAACATATTCTCCACACTACCTTTTGCCCCATAGACGATACCAAGTAACCATTGATTCCGCAGAGTGCAGTGACAGGTCCCTTGGCGTCATCACGCACGCGAAGTTTCAGTTTGTACCATCGTTGAATGGGGGACGATAGGTCGGGTACCACCTCAACAACCTCAAAGACGTAGGTCTTGAGGAAGTGTACAAGGATTGAGCGAACAGAACTGCGGACGGAAATTACAATACTCACGGCACCCTTGACAGCCAGGTCCTCGCCACGGTCGATGCTCGTTCCAACAGCAATGAAATCTCTGCTCCCTGAATCTGTGCTCAGCGTCTCCAGTGTCACACACTCGAGTGCGTTGACGTATTCATTAGGAGCGAATTCATATCTGACCACAGATCAAAAAACTCCTGTCCCCGGCTATACGGAAGCGACCCACCCGTCCATGGTTATCCAACTGTCAGGGGAGATAAGCTCCAACGTCGAACAGTCACATTGCGGGAATGAAATGCCTGCGCCTGCGCCTCGTCAAGCTCTCGTCCCACAAGGGTCTCGACCAACACTCACCATCTGGTTCCCAGAAGATGTTGTTGTCCTCATCATACGAAGCAAATCGCGCTTGCAACGCGGAAGCAGCAACAATTAACGATGTTGACGGCTCAAATGTGACATTCGTGTACGGTCGAGACCGCGGAAGGGAACGTTTCGGCAGCGAGGTGTCCAACTCAAGGTCAGGGATCCACTCCAGAAGGCTGGGGCCCTACGAACAACCGTTTAGCTTAACGCCTCGGTAAAGCAACCGGGGCTCGCGCATTGACGTCATCCCATTTACCTCGTCAGAGTATACTAAAAACTCCGCTTTGGACTCCCACAGCGAGCATGCTGTAAAAGCGTGCACGACCGCATGTCCACTCGGGAACAGCTTGAGGCCACCTCTGTCCGTGCGTATTATCCAGCTTGGCCTGTCGCCAGTGAAAAAGACGCCCGTGAGTGAATAGGCACCATCTGCGTTCCAGGATGTCGTAGGACAAGTGACGAATGGGACGAACGTGCGGAATATCCGCTTCTGCTCCGCGAGCACTGTTTTTTCTGCTTCTTCCTGTTTCGACAGCTCAAACGTCCGAGCCAAGACTTTGGTGAAAATAATTTTCAAACATGTGGAACGCCCGCCGGACGGTGGCGTAGACACCGGTATTGAGTGAATTTCATACACTGCCAGGTGTCCGCAACGCATGAACACCTGAAAGAGCTTAATTGGATGATAAGACCACGAATAAGGAGAACCAGCATACAAAAAGATGTGGGGCTGGTGCCGACTCTCCCAGGGGCGCAATGAGAATTTGTTCAATATCTAGGTCCTGTGGCTTACGCGGGGGATCATGAGGGGGAGATGGTGTGGGCGGATCAAAGGAATCATTCAGGACCGGCTCGAGTGTATTGATTACCATGGTTGAAAATGCCAGCGTCAGTTTTGGGAGGGCCCATATCTAATAAAGTAGTGTCATGATCCTGCCGGGTCCAAAGTAGAAGAGGAAATGAACCTCCATGACTCCCTGGGGCCGGATAAGCACCAGCCATTGGGTGCTGTGCCTTGCGGTAACCGCAGCCTGAAGAGTCGAAGTAGTGTTCTTCTCGGCACTGCTAGAGGTGGCAATGGTGCCGTCGGTTGTCGATATTTCGAAGACGCCCGAAACATCTGCATAGAAACATCCCGCGAGATACCGGGATGACTGGTTTGGGTCACACCATCGGACCCTTGTCCATGACATAAGGAAAAGTTGGACATTACCTTCTCACCCATTGGCGACATATCCTTTCTTCTTATCTTGCCTCGCTCTGTCTCCCCAATAAACAAACCAATAGTTTCGTCCTCCCTGATAATCAACACAAATGGGTCACATATGCTGCATGCCTTGATTCTTGCACGCGGCATGTTCCCGTCCACGTCTTTGATGATCTGTCTCTCGGCACCATCTACCCGGTCACGGATCAAGAAAACATAAACACACCCGGACAGCAGAAACACACCTGGTTCGAGAACGCGTATAGCATTCGTCATCACATGCAGAATTGCCGTGCGCTGGAAGAACGGTCCGGCACCGACGGTGGTTCCAGGTATACGTGTCGGAATAGCCAAATCCGTCTTGGCAGCCCTGGTCGCAATCTGAGCCATTCCCGTTCCTAAATCAGCTCGTCCCACATCGAAGCTAGGCGGAGACACGCACACGAGACACCCCGGGGGATGGATTGGCGTCCGTACTAATCACGATCGCGTCGCTCTCCACAGCACATAATCCGCCACTGGTTTTTTCATATGACGTACCATTCACCCTGTGGGACTGCCGAACCGGGATAGACCAGATCCCACGTGCCCCACCCAAAACGTGCAGTTTGCGTTTGGTACGCACAGGGAGGTCGCGCTGTGGGAGCCGAGAATGGTTAGCAACGAAGCAAACGAGTCAAGAACGGAGTGGGCTCTGCGTACCTGGAAAAGTGTAAAACCCCCGAGATGGCCGCTCCCTGTGGCAACTACAAGTTCGGGAACATATCGCTCCTGTCAAAATGGAGGACAGCCAATTACCAAGCAAATAGCAAAACCACGAGCAATTGTGAGGTACCCAAACGAAGAAATATAAATACACATGCGCCATAAGCAACAGGACGAAGACACGGCACGTACCCCTAATTTCGACAGCGAGAAAGTCATATCTGCAATTGGGCCGTACGCAGGAAGCGAGTCACACAGTGACAGGTGGATCACAGAACGTGTCCGCGAGGGATGTGCGCCGGGAGTCGTGCCGTTAGCGGCAGTTCTGGTGACAGCCTTTGACTCTCCATACAAATCTTGAAAGTGTTCAGTGTCAGCGATCCGGTTTTCAGGCGTGCTCATATGGCAGCTCACCGTCATCATCGAAATCATCGATATCCATCATATTTCTGGTATCCATCACGGTGGCTGGTGCTGCACTTGTGTCATCCGCTTCACCCTCTTCTATCTCTTCCTCGGTCCTCACTGCTCTTAACAATACCGACGGCCCAACCGCGCTCCCAACAAATAACATTCCGTCGTCCAGCTGTCTTGCTACCGCAGGAATTGTCGTGCGCGCTAGGGCTGGGGACAGCGAGAGTTTGGATACTGTCCGTCCGTCCGAGATAATTTCTACAGGATGGATCATCCCATTGCTCCTGATCAAGAGGAACGTTTTCTCGTCTGCAAAGACTAGTCTACTTCCCTCTAGGTTTAAATCTAACTCTTTATCGAGTGGAAGGGAGGAAATGTCGCTAACGCGGGCGGACCATCCGTTGGCTGGTAGTGAGACGCGTCGGGCAGCTTGGTCGACATAGACGAGTGAGTTGGCGGTGAGGACGACAAGACCACCGATAGACTGAGCACAGGGAAGAAGAGAGAGACAATCATACGGAAGATTGTCCACAGAGGTAATGATGGGATATGTATGATTAAGGAGATCGAGAGTGAAGATGTACACACGACCTGTATCGTGGTATTCCTTGAGACGACTAGGATCCAAGTCGGAGTAGAAAGCGTGAGCGAAAGGGAAACATAACAAAAGTAAAGTTCTGAGGCTCACCCTGCCCAGGTCTTTTCAGACTGACAAAGTACAGCAATGGTGGGGTTATGATACCCTGGTAGAAACACAAAATCGATGACATTGCGCAGGCTCGAGTCGACGTCTGCGACTAGATCTAGGACGAAGGATGGAGAATAGGGTACATCTCTGAGGGAATTGTTGGCATTGACTCGATCAGATATGGGGTAAATGATACCTTGCGAGGCTTTGATCCTGCTCCATCACGTCGAGTTCGGCTTGCGACTGGTAAAAAGGAAGGATAGCGAGGGAATCTTTGGGAAGGGAAAGAGCAGCGCAGCGGGATAGAGGGTCTGCGCGTAGCTCTGGATGGAAAAGGTGACTGTCGAGAACTGTCTGCAGAAAGAAGCTTGAGAGCATACTCGGACCAAAATGCAGTACGTACCATTTGCGGGGCACGCTCGTAGGTGTGGATAGACACTGTGACGAAGTCACGAATGGCACCGGACCATTCCAACAACGCGATCTATGGACGTATGGAGCACAGTACGTAGAATGAAACAAGGGCATACTTTGGCATCTTTGAAGGAGACGAGAAGTCGGTCGAGGTTGTCGTCACTGAACGACATTGTACGGACTTTGTCGATTCCCGTGACGGTACCATGTAATGTATGCTCACGGAGGAGATGGAAATGCCACGTAGCTGGCAGGTCTTGGTTTGCACTTGGCTGGGTGACTACTCAGAGCGTGCTTCGAACGATGCAGTATGCAAAGTGCTCACTTTTACCGTCCCCGCGCTGACCCAGCCCTCACCAGACTGGTCCGTTTCGACCTCGCCCTCTACGGCCTCCGTGCCCTTGCGCACACGGGCACGCCCGTCACGTTCGCTGGCAACATGGTCGGAGATGGCAGAAGGCTGCTCGTGGATGGTGTAGACACGGAGGAGGTTGGATTTTGCGGTGACGAGGTTCACGAGGGCAGAGGGGGACGCAGCGGAGAGGTTGAGGGCGACGGCAAACTCGACACCGCTTGGGGGGAGGACGTCGTGTCGAAGCGCATGCATCACTTTCGATTCGCTCGTCCGCACTGGCACGCGATGCTGAGTCCAGTCGCCTTTGCAGTGTGACAGTCATCACGTGATGTCAGTCACACCCCCTATGAGTGACCCAGCTCACCGGTCTGAAGCGAGTCGGTCGTGGACTACCACTAGCACTGCGACGGACCGCCAGGCCAGGCCATCCTGGAGTCGACCCTCAGACCCACCCAGCTCCGACTCAACTCGACTCGATCAAGGTATGCTTCCTTTCAATCCGAGTGGTCTGATTTCTCCCTGGCTGCGCATCGCTGCGCCCGTTCACGTACGCGGACACCCATATAGACTCTTCTCTCTCTCTCTGCTGTCGTGTTCTGTTTATCAGTTATCAGCGAACATCCCGATTCCTGCCGTTGCAGTGCTCTCCTGTGGTCAGCGAACCATGGTTGATCGGGGGTGGTTTCGGACGCGCTTCCCGGGTTCCATCTGTTACAAGTGCTTGTCAAACACCGCCCCGCTATTTACAAGTGCCCCATTGCCACGCGCTTGATTCTGCTTGATTTATGACCGTTGCAGGCCACTCAGAAACTCGCGAGAGCGTGAAACCGCGGTTCACGTCGCCACAACATGGCATCCTGTTCGCTGCATGATCCCCCAATGCGGATATGTATGAAGCACCTCATCAGTCGCTAACCTATCCGCTGTTTAAGCTCCGTCCAGGCATTCGATTGATGCGATGGTGCCCGCTGCCTCGCTCCTCCCTCCATTTTCCCTGTGTTGAACATGTCCGCATTTCACGCACCTCCCCACCGCATACGAGGATGCATAGGGTAATCGTAACTCCCTGCCTCCCTCATCCGTGCAGGTCGCGACTGAGTGGCCGTTGGTTCACCCCCATGGTGCCAACAAAGCGTTTGCTGTTTGCACAGCTCTAAGATGAATCTTCGCTGTATGCCCAAACCTGTGTTCTGTTTTCAGTGGGTTTCCCTTCTCGCTTGTCTTATGGGCAATACGAGCGTTTCTGCATGCCCAGCCGATTGTGAAAGTAGGTTTTTTTTTTTTTTTCTCTTTGCAAACCGCCGCCTCAGGGTGTGACGTGCCAACCTCGCTCCGCATCTGAATCTCGCAGTTTGAAAAGATGTCAAGGGCTTGAGTGGGTGGCTCCGATGGAGATCAGCGCGTGAGCTTCGGTTCCTGATGTGGCCTCCGTACAATTGGACATTTTCGCTTGCTATAGACCGATGTGAGTGCGAGTCTACACTTTTTCCCTAATTGGGTAGACCGCTCGCCGCCTACTTCTTGACGTATACGCGCAGCGACACGTTGTCGCACTTGTGCGCAGCTTTGGGCCACAAAGGCACTGAGAGCGGTCATTTCCACACCACCGAAACGTTGCTGTTGCACCAGCTGCGTGGTCCTCCTTGTCGTACCCAGAGACATGCAGCGTTCCGGGGATTGTGCTGCATGACGCCGGCGTGGCCGGACGGGCGCCTCGCCTCACGCCAGTCGGTGGCCGGGGAGTGGCCTGCCTACATCGCTCTCGCACCGCCCACAACCAGCCCATACGTGAGACGTGGCAGTCTTGTATGGCACCTTCTTTCGAGTCCCTCGCCCCTAGAGCCACTCGATCCTCATTTGCTCGCTTCCCATCAGAATCAACCTCATGTTCTGCAACCTGGTTTACTCGTGTTCGCAGCGTGCACCTATTGACACGCTACAGCCCGTTCAGCGATTCATCTGCTACCAAGCCTCGATCCCCGAAAGCCCCGTGTGTTTCTTTGCTTCTCGCCACTAATTCCAGAGTCGCTCTCCGTGGTCTTATTCCCTCCGTCCTTTATAAGTTCGGCCTTCACAGACATATGCTCGCCCCGCTCTGCTAGGTCAGATAGAGGTCGAACTATGGCTACCGCATTCATGTCAAATCCATCATCATCCTTTAACGCCGGCGTCCGTCCGCCCTCAAGAGCTGACCGCGGAGCCCACCCGGGACCGTCCAAGGTCAGTTCCTGCATCGCTTTCCTCCAACGTTGGATATGTTAGTGAACTTTGGCTTCCTACCCTACTGCCGCTTTGGTTGACAGAACTACGTATTGCCAGTGCCCTCCGGCTTTGCGGTGCGCGTCTTCAAAGCACCGACTGTTTCTACTTCCGCCCATCAGTACTCAAACGCTGGTCAGCAGCTGTCCACAGTCACCGCAAGAGGTGACGTCGACTACAAACCTTCGTCACATCGTGACCCCCGCTCGTCGTCGGGTCACCCGATGCGCGACCACCATCGGAAACTGGTCAAGCCACCGCCTTCAAGTTCGTCTCACGCCCACCATCAAGAAGACCGAGAACGAGAACGAGATCGGGAACGAGATCGACCCTACCGCGACACCAGGCGTTTCGGGTTCATCCACCCCGGACCAGTCCAGGACACCTACGTCTATGAGCGCTCCATCGCCTCGTCGAAATCGGATCCCTACCACGACTACTACTACCACCCCCCTTCGTCGGACAGCAGCGTGAGCGAGATTGACTCCATCTTCTCGCTCAACTCTTCGGCCTCCTCGAGCAACAGCAGTGTGGACGACGATTGTCCGCCGCGAGGCATGCTCCATGTTGCTCGGACCCCCGCCCCTGAACGGAGACCGTCACTTCACCACGGCAGTCAGCGATCCGGGATGGTCTTCCCCGTGGCATACCACACGTGTCCGACCTGCTCGGAGATGAGCAACAGCCCACCACCGCCCCGCGCTCCAAGCAGAGCTGACAGCGCAGCGCATGGCTCCCGCCCGCTCCCGACACCCCCCGTGGGCGTCCGTGTGCGCAAAGACAGCCTCGTCCTCGCGAGTGAGCGGTCCGTCCCACCGCTGGCCGCGCGCCCGCGTCTTCCGCAGTTACGTATCGGAGATCCGCCTGCCTACCCTGCTGACGCTCCGCAGGGCGCGTGGTGTGCAGCAGAGACGGGGGTCTACATCTCGGCCTCGCCCCCATCGCTTACCCGTTCGTCCTCGCTCAAGAGCAGCGGGTCTGCAGGAAGCAGTTCGCATGGAAGCGTGCCGCCCCCTCCGGGCCTGAACGTCCACTGGGAGTACGGCCAGACGATCGACATCACCTCCGAACCGCCTCACCGCGTGCCAAGCCGTCGCAACTCGGACGGGGATCAAGGCCGCATCCTACCTCCGCGCCCACACCGCGCCAACACGGTGCCCCCACCACGTTCCGTCCGATGGTGCGAGGAACTGGTCTGTCCGAGCCCCATCCTCCCGAGCCAGAGAAGAAAAGGGTGGTTCAACAGACGAGGGTGTGTTCTCCTTCATCTGTCCTTTCCAGGCATGGCACCCTAACTGATCCCCTCGACGTCGTCAACGCTCTTTCTTTAGGGATCAACTGTGGCGCAACGATGGCTCGTACAAGCCCCCACCCCCTGGTGAGGACTACCCCGAGGACCTTGACGACTACCCAGGGCCATCAGAGGGCTGGCAAAACGAGGACGGCGTCCGAATTGACCTCAACAGGAGGCTCATACCTAAGGCACCGCCCCGCTCCGTGCTCAAACGGACGAATTACTGTAAAGAAGATAGCATCGTAGCCGGATTCCTCACCAACGTACCTGCCTCGCCAACATCTGACGACGAATGAATGGTTTGCTCGCGCATGAAGCGAGTCCTTTCTCTTTTGACCCCCTGGTTATTCTCGCCCATATCTCCTTTTCCCCGTTTGCCCTCCCTCTTTTCAGCCCCTTAAAGTGTTTAGCGTGCGTGAGTAGACGCGCGCAAACGTTCCACTTTTTGACACCTTTCCTTTGCATTATTTATGAGGGTGGGGGCCATCGTAAACCTTGGCGCGCCTGTACGATGCATGTTCTTTCCTTCCTCGAAAGCAGCTACTTCAGCATCACGACCCGTGTAACAGATACCCCTTACATTTTACGGTGACTCACGATAACGACCCGTTCTCATTCCTACATTTTCCGTCTCTTTTCTTGCTTCCCTTCATTTTGTCGTTCGCGCGCGCACGCGTGCGTGCGGGCGTGCACGTAAATGGACGTGCATGCGCGCGCGGGGATCCGGTATCCCGGTTGTTAGCATCAGTGCGGGCGACGCACGTTACTCCAGCCCGTACTTTGGCGTAATAAATGGCATGCGATTGTGTTTCCCCCGAGTGGAGCCAGCCAAGCCGGAGACGGTCTCGACCCCGCGTCGTGAAGGAGAAAGTGGGTCGCCCTACGTACGCCTGGATCGCTCATCCTCGTCATGCGTCGCTTCTTTTATTTTATTATTTTCTTTTGCATGTGTGTGTGTGATGGTGCATATCACTGACGGGCTACGATAAGTGGGAGGGAAGAAGGAAAGAGAAGGGGAAAAGAAAACCTTGAGAACCGTAGGGCATCAAGAGCGCCCTGCACGCCGACGCACACATGAAACAGGGAAAAAGATCCGACCGAAGTCGCCGACGCTGATATGAGAACGAGGACAGACTGACAGATGTTGGATACGGCCGCGTCGAGGCCAGGGGCTCGATACGCCGACGTGTAGGGTCCAACATCTCGGTTGTCCTCTCCATCACGATCACGCACGCCCAGGGCTCGCCAGCAGGACGGGGAACAATGTGCGTGAAAAATAAAACAAGGATCTGACATACAAATGTCATGAAGGGTGCATGCAAAAAGACGTACCAGCACCGCCGACATCTTGCAAATGTCACCACATATGCACACACGCGCGGGCTGAACCTACTTTATTGTGCGCGTTTTTTGCTGGATACGTCCACGTACGAGCGTCATGGCAGACCCGAAGTCCCTGAGTCGGCGGATGTGGGCGTGGGATGGTGGGGCGTGCACGCGAGTCGCAGTGAGCGTGTGGGGCAAAAGGCAACTCAAACACACACCAACTTCCAAGACGGTCGCCCTGTGGAGTGTGGGGCAGCAATCGGTCTGGGGGCCGCCCCGCGCACGCATCCTCGGGTGTTCCCCGCCGCGTCGACTTTCGAAGAGCACGACTGCCTCACTCAAACTGTGATCGCACACAATCATAATAGTAGCCATCGTGGTAGCGTTCAAACATCGTCCAACTCAAGGCGGCAAGGGACAGGGCCTCACACATACCACACGCTCACGCAGAATCATCACGGGCCGACACACGGACTCGGATCTGGGATGCAGCGTCGTGTCCAAGTTGCGGCTGTCGCGAACATGAACGTGAACGACGGGGTTTGTGTCACCACTCTGGTATGATGGAGACCACGCAAATGATGCGCCGGATCCATCTGCTCCCCAACCCGCCATCGAATCGAATCGACTTCCGCTGCCGTGTCCCGCCAGGGGCGTGTCCATGTGATTGTGGCGGGACCGTATCCACTCCCTCCGACTTCCCTGAATCCCTGACCATCTCAAAGGGTGGATGCGGCTGCTGGTAAAGCAGAGACCGCGGTCGCCCCACACTGGCTTGAGGCTATATCACACACACAGGGAAGTGATCCCAGTCCAATCGAGTAGGCCCTCGTGGTTGTCGAGTCAAGTGCGTACAAACCCGACGTTTCTACTCGTCCGACGGTGCCGGTGAACCTCGGCCAAAGTACGGCAGGAAGCATTCTGTTTTGGCACCTGCGCGAGTAAACTTTGCAGCCCATCCACATGTCCAATGTTAAAAGCGGGCCTTTGAAAGTCGCGTGGATGCCAGACAACACAATGTACACCCATGCTGGACCGTTGTCACCCCCTCAGTGATAGCAAAAACAAGGATAGCTGTACCACGGCTAGATCGAATACGTGTGCATATCCTCCCAACCCTGTAGAGGGACCGACTGAGTCGCTCACCCTTACAATCGACAACCTTCTTTTTCAATCAGATTGCCCGACACTGTCTCTTGAGCCATGCCAGCGCACGCGCGTCCTTTCCCTCGAGTAACGGTCCCACCTTGGATTCGACCTCGGCATGGTAGTCGTTTAACCATGTCTTTTCCTCGGCCGTCAGAATCGACAAGTCAATCAGACTCGTTTGAATGGGACACTGTCGTGCAAACGTTTTTTGGTGTTCTAGAAACCGAAATAGGGAATACCAACCAAGGTGACACGTTCATAGCCGAGGTATTCGCCCCCTCCAAAGTTGTTCCGAGTCTTGACTTCGCGAATGATGCCCACGTTCTCGATCCGTATGCCCCACTTGCCGTCGGCATAGTATCCGGGCTCTGTTGGAAGACGAGGCAAATAGGTCCTCAGCAAGCTACACGTTTAACTTATTCCTTTACCATTCGACACCGTCATTCCTGGCTTCAGGGGCGTGCTATTGTATGCTGTTTTGCAGTGAGATCACGGAATAGTACAGAACATCATGTATTTCCATACCAATGCGTATGCCAATGCCGTGAGGCCCTTTAAAACAAAGTGTGAGTCTTTTGTAACAACAAGAAAGCCTGCAGATACCTTCGTGGACATTTAGATAATGGCCGACGCCGTGTCCAGTGCCATGCCTGTACAGTATGAGACCAATGCACGACATACATAGGGACAAGTGAACCTATAATCTGGAGAGCCGGGGTTAAAAGATGGGCCGACAAGTGAAATCAACGACGGCTCACCCAAGCCATCCCGCCACAAAGCCCTTCTCGCCCATGAGTCACTAAGGCATCGTCAGCGTTCCAAGAAGTAGGAACAGACACGCATTACACACATCGTGTATCCTTGCAATACAGGTCAACAATAGATCGACAAAAGACACCCTAGGGACCTACCAGTAGTTCCGGTAGGGAAGACTGCAGAATCAATGGCAATGTGACCTTGAAGAACCCGGGTGAATGCACGCTTCTCCTCTTCAGATGGCAATCCAAAGTGCTATCGATTTCTCTGTGAACCGTTCTCTGCTCTCTATAGTCGTGGTACTTGCCCATGTACGAGTGACGTCAGTTGTTCCATCGTAATACTGGCCTGAAAAATAAGAGGGAAAAAATTAACCTCGTTCTGCGCGTCATCCTGGCGGTTCATACCTCCAGAATCACATAGATAGATCTTGTCGGCGGTAAGATCAGCGGATAAGGACGATGGTTACACAACACGGGCACCTGGTCCTT
The DNA here is from genome assembly GCA_038094175.1 of Boletellus aff. lepidospora. NCBI lineage: Eukaryota > Fungi > Basidiomycota > Agaricomycetes > Boletales > Boletaceae > Boletellus > Boletellus aff. lepidospora. Next base: position 37,334 of record JBBPTT010000068.1, read on the forward strand.
CGCGATAACCGCGCAATCCTTGGGATCCGGTGAATAGTGGATGATAGCTAGAGTATTATCAAAGTCAGAAACGGACTGCAAGATGTATACCAGAACAAACCTGCGTTTGGGCCGGAGGAAGATACAGTTTCGAAAGACAAACCACGGAACAGGTCAAGCTCGCTGTCAACGGTCAGACAAATCCTGTACGAGGCAAACTCAATGCGTACGATCTAAACTGCTCGAGTTTGTCTGCTCCCTGACTCTCGTTCAAAACAACGCCGTTCTGGAGTTGTTCCTCGAGCCACGCAAAGTAACGCGCCAACGCAACACCATCACGTATGTGACTTTGTCGGAAGCCTTCGATTTCGGTGCTGTTCTTGATTGCTTTCATGGCTGCTATAGGCGACGGAACGATGACCACGTTCTCCTTTTATACGCGTAGGTATTGACAGGATCAAAAGTGTGATATGGACCCACCTCACCGAGCGCATTGACGACTGCAAGGTTTGTCTTGTCTCCAAGTAATACGGGCTAGATGTCATCAGTCAAACTGGCTGCGAAACCTTCATCGTGAGACTCTACCTGATCTTGCTTTACCAATCCTGCCCCAACGAGATCTTTGAGATAAGGGAGGAAAGCGTCATAGGGCTTGACTTCTACATCTTGGCCAAGATGTGCAAGCACACCATCATCCACCTGCGTCCTGTCGACGAACAACACGGCTGCATCATGTCTCACGACCGCATACGCAAAGAAGACTACTACATTTTAGGGACTTGCTCCCAGGTAAGGAGATCATGAAATGCCCACCGGGGTTGAAACCGATGTCCGACCCACGAAGATTGAATAGCCATGCGACCTCGTCGAGCAAGGTAACAGCCAACGCAACTGCGTTCTTCTTGGCCAGCTCTTGTCGTGTACGGTCAAGTTTGCTCCGGAGGGCTTCCCCTGGAGGAGACGATTAGTATGTGAGAACGGCAGTGGAAACAAGGCATTTAGACCTGAATACTTGATATCCAAAGCAAAAATAGGGTTTTTGGGTCGGCTCGGTCGTTCAGACCCCCAAACGACGTCGACTGGGTTTTCCTCGAGGGGGACCAGCTCAGACTTTCCGAGCGATTTCTTGATTGTCTGAGCATAGGCTATCGTCTGCATTGGTCCACGCTCACGACCGACGCCAACGGAACGACATACTAGCCAAAATCACCGTTGGATCAATCCCGATTCTTGTACCATCGTCGAGATTCTAGGCTAGTGTTGTAGGCTGCAGAAGGACGCTGAAAGCTGACACGTACTTTGGGGAGGAACTCCTGCCAGGTCGGAACATCTGGGTGAATGTCAGCCCTCGCCGTTTTTTTCTCGGATCATCACGCCTAGTCACCAGGCAAACCTTGTTTCATTAAAGTCCAGTTCCTGCGACGTTGAGCTCAGAACACAGCCAAGAATAATGCATTCATTGCTCACTCATCCAATTGCTGTTCGGCCTGCAGGAAGTAGCGACCATCAGTGAATAGGAAGGCGTTCTCTTGGGTAATGATGGCACATCCTACAAATCAACACATGAGTTTTGACGCCTATGCGTATGTAAAAGCTCATTCTCGTCACCTGCTGAGCCGTTAAATCCAGAAATGAATGCTCGTCGTTTGTCGGCCTCGGAGGGGTATTCGCTAGAGTCTGGATCAAATCTAAGCGACAGACACTGCGGAGAAAAAATGCAGAGCACACACGTTCGTCCTCGCTGGGGACGACCAAGGCGCCCACATTTACATCTGGTCGCCGAAGTAATTCCCGAAGACGTGCAAGACGTTCCGATGTGTCGACTCTCGCTGTTCCTACTGCGCCCATTGAAGCCAAGGAGGATCTTGGTCTGTGGTATTTCGGAGTGGCGAGCGCAGTCGACGTGGCACGGGAAAGATAACGATGGAGTTGCACATGGACTCGAGGTTGATGGCACCACATGCACTTCCGCGTTCCGCTCCGAGCCAGCAGGTCGCGTGACCATGACGCGTGACAGTGTGACAGGTCACTCCTGATATCTCATGTCTGCGCTTCACTGGCCACTGAATCGCGCCGAGAAAAAGTCCTTTCATCCCTTCAAGTTCTCCTCCACAGCGTCTTGACCAGTCATTCTAGCTCGAATAGTGAACATCAAATTCCGCGGGTAAATGTCCAGTCTACTTTTCCTTTCCCCCAGACACCCGCAGGACCACAGCAAGACATCACTCATTTGGCACGCCACAAACTTTCATTAAAATTTCATTCACTTATCCAACCAACGGCGTCCGAACGCGGTTCAAATGCTCATCCGAACCGCCAGTGACTCGATCCTGATGACCGCGACCGCCCCATCTTCCACGGTCAGTCCGGAGGACACTAGCACCAAAGCTCCCATGGGTTCAGTCTCGGTTCTCACCTGCGTTTCGAAATCATGAAACTCAATCAGTGGAATGTAAAACTTGAACGTTGTATGGCACAGGAACGCTAGTAATACGGGCATTACCGCGATTCCAGGCACCGGTGGAACGGCCGCACAACCTACGGTGGTATCTGGTCTGTCGATCCTCGTCCTCATCTTTTGTTTCTTGTCCAGACGCGCGGTCCAAGGACCGCCGGCCCCAATCGGGTCGAATCGCCCTCATCCGACAGCTGCGGGCGGATTCCCAATCTTTCAATACGTCTCCGACGTCTATCACACCCGATAGACGAGCACCGCATCCGCGTCCTTATTGCGGCATTTAGTAGGAGCCGCCAGACCGTGGGCATCTCCACGAAAGTGTCTTCCAATCGAAAAATCGACACTCCCAAGCTTCTCAGTACGTTTGGTAAGGTACAAATCCCACGCCAGAGCAAAAACATATCACACCGAATTTCGAAACTCCCCGGCAAACGCCGCCCGATATGTTCAATCAGGCACAAACATACACACATCTGACAGCGGGCCGTCGGGGGACTGACCAAAGATAGCCTTGCTGTAGCTTATGCCACTTTCTCTCTCCTCCACTGACGCTCTTTCACCGGTGGACTTCAATGCGTCGGGGAGCTCGCTTGGTCAAAAGACTCACCCGCCTGGGAACACGAGACGAGGGCATACTCTGCGGTATATCTTGCCCGTCCGATATTCTCCGCGTTCCTCCGCGGGCCAAGCAACTGCTTTGCCCATCTCCCTCGCTTCAAGCTTCTCCCCCCGAGTTCTTCTTGCCCGAGTTCTGGCAGTCAGTTCCTTCGGAAGCATCTCTCGTCCAGCCATCCAAGCTCAAGCCTTGACCCATGGCCCGAGCCCAAGTTTCAAGTCTAAGCCTAAAAATTAGTGCCACCCCCTCCCTCCTCTTCCTTCCCCCGTCACATACCTCCGTGGACAAGCCGATAAGATCCAGGTCCAGTCGACCGATGGAGACGCCTCCCCGAGGACCCAGGGTCGCCACATCGAATCAAACGTTTCCCACCCGCGTTCACCCTGAAGGGTGCCACAGACCGTTTTTTTTCGGAACTCCTGGACGACGCACACAGAGACGAACATCCGAAACGAACCCCCGAAACGCGAGCGAGCGAGCAAGCGCGGGAGGTACGGGCACGCTCACTTTGAGACCGATCCCGAGGACCCGTACAAGGTACAGCATGAGGTTATCGCAAGACCGAGCCCGAGCCCAAGCCCCCAAGCCCAGGGGCCCGAGACAAACGGAGACGACACCTAACATGTTTTCCTATCGATATTATTGTTTATAAAAAAAAAAAGGAACCAAGGACGGGTGCCCGTCCGTCCCCGTTTTGTGCCTGACAAACGATGGATGACCTCAACCGGGACCTATGACGACGATGATACGGTGATGTGACGGTCGGTGTGATGGATATGATGCCGTGGATGCATCGATGAATGGCGATGACACATGCGCGCGCACACACACACACACGTGTTGCCATGTTGTCACTTTTTTTTTTTTTTTCCAGATGCACGTCTCTGCCCTCTTCTTCTTGCCCTCCTCTTTCTCCCGTTGCGCGATGATGCACATGCACTCGCACATGCGCACGCGGGGCGTATGGGGTGTCATGTGTAGTCGGATCACCGGAGCGCTCCCCTGCACGCGCACACATGATCAGTGCAATCACCGCCGGGCCGACGTTTATTCTAAAAAGGGCATCGTTCAGGGCGACGACAAAAGTGCCGAGTCATGACTCATATGGGCCCTGTCCCTGGGTGTGGTTATCCGATGACTCGCAAAGAAATCAACTCGAAAACGACCTAGGTGCGTTCGACGAGCCGTTGGAATGTCCATTTTTCGTGTACTTTGTCTTCCTTTTTTTTTATCGGAAAAAAAACAGATGTCGAAACAATACAAACTCGGGTGCTACAAGTGGACGGGGAGGGAAACTGCACCGCCATCCAGGGGCAGGGGTAGAATCGCGTGAGAGGGGAAAAGGGACGGGTGGACGAAAGGCGGCACATGGGAGGGGAGGAGAGATCCGGGAATCAAGCCCTCTAAGGTGCGAAAATAAGAGGAGGAAAGGAGAAGAGAAATTTCCATATGTCATCAGACGGAGAGTGGTGGGTGACAAGCTAGGCTACCTCTAGAGGCCACTGTCAAACTGGAAGGAGGAAAGGGGAAAAAAGTCGAAGAGATAAGAGTTAACAAAAATGAATCAGATCAATGATGGTATTGAAGTGCCAACCTGAGATAGACAGAAGGGGATGTACATGAGGGGTAACCGGTAACCTCTTGACACAGTACACGCGAACAGGGAATCTTGGACCGAGCCGGCTAACATAAAAAGTATTGTCGTGTCATGAGAGAGACGTAAAGCTTCGTCGTGAACTGTGAACAATAGAGATAACATTGCTTTGACAAGAGTCCTATGATGGATTGGTAAGATATCGATGGGGTTGTGGGAACGGGTGCCTGGAAAAACGAACGGCGGTCAGTTGGCCAGTATAAATATAGTCTCATATCCGTACCCTAGATTTGGCGCAGAGAAGGGGGCTAGCATGTTACAAAAGTTTAGATTGTTTGAGGTGCCGTCGGACCACCATATCCCGTACTGCGGTCAGGTGAGTGTGGGCTCGGCTCCCGCATGCGAGAGACGACTCACCACTTGCAAGGATGCCAGCAGTAGTTGTGGTGTCCTGATAAGGACCAGGCGTCAGATCTGGCAGTAACATTTCTTATCAGTGAGATCCGTACCGTGACAGAGGTACAGAAACCATAAAATTTCCGAGGGAGAGGAGAGTACTCTCGGTGGATGGCACTGAATTTGCCCCTAAAGTCTGGAGGTTCCGATGAGCCACAGATGTACGGAAACCAGGTATACAGGGAGTGTACCAACACTTTGATGCTGTGTCTAAGTCGTTCGACCGGTCACCATAGCTGCGAACGTATTTGGACAGTCGAATGCCCGACTGGAGCTTGGCTTCAAGGATATCGCATTTGTTGAGGAAGAGGACCAGGTCGACGGTGGCCAGAAGTTTATTTGAGCAAACGGCTTTCCACAACAGGACGCTGTCCTCCTGTAAAGCGATGTAGATTTGCCCGAAAAGCACGGACAAGTAGGCTCACCAATCTGTTCACAGTTCGATCCTCTGCGAGCACTTGATCGAATCCGGATATCGGGGCAAGGAATATGATAGCATCCACTGAGACATGATCAGCGTCGGCAAGAGGTACACGAGAAAGACCCACCATCATCAAAAAAGGGTACCCATGTTGCTGAGAGAAACTGTGAGTGAGAGAGTAAAGCAGAGTAGAGACGCCCCACCTCTCTAAAGCAGAAGGGTCTTTAGATGGAAACTCCCCAGGATCGCGGCACACACACCTGCGACCGAGAACCGCCAACGTCGACTATTCTCCACTCGGTGCCTTGTTCACGACCAGCAGCGGCCTCCATTTCGCATCTGTATTCCGAGACGCCGACAGTTTTCAGACGAGCTCGCAAAACATCGTCTGACACAAGGGGATGAGGACGTGGACGAAAGAGTGGATTGGGCTTACCATCAGAAGGGATGTAGTTGAGTGCGGTGACGCGCTCCACATCGTTCAGGAAGCTGGGGAGAAGGTTGGCGTCAACATGTCAGAGGAAGAGCGAACTGGGCGTTACAATCCCGGAAGTTCTTCCAATCGAATCTTGCGTCGGCGAAGGATCTCGCGGACAAACTTGTTGTGCCAGAGGGCTATTATATCATTGTAACAAGAGTGAAGGACTTCTTGGGCTTCGTCTCGAGTTGCTAGGCCGGTGTCGCCCATCGAGGTTGGACGGCCGTCTCGGCGAGAACTTTTGGCGAGGGCGCCCTTCCAGGTAGCGCCGGGACGAACAAAGACTTCCTGGGACCGCCACGGACGATCGGCGCTTGGTGCGCGACGTGCCTGGTATGGGCTGAGGCTGCTGCCTCTGAAAGAGGACGCGGCGTCGTCCTCGCCAGGGGGGATGAGCTTGGCAATGAGAAGGGCTTCGATGTGTCGGAGGGGGGTGAGGCGCATTTGGAGCAAGCTGATCTCGTGGGGCACATGGGGGGCATCGTCGTCGCTGTCCTCGCCGGCGCTGTCGACGTGGACAAGGCGTACGTTTGAGAGAGCGTCCATGATGGTGCGGACGGAGCGGACGACGTTGAGCTGGATGACGCTGCGCCATAGGATGCGTTCTTCGCGGAAGGCGGTCGGGGTGTATAGCCTCTGGAAGTCTGGTGGAAAGGGGTGAGCGCGGAGGGGGAACGGGACAAGGGGGGCGGACGGACGTCTGAGGGTGGTGGATTTGCCTGGCGGATCGAGTGCAATGGGTCAGGGCGGCGGGAAAGGGAGCATGGGGCGAGGGGACATGCCTGACTCGCTCTGGCCGAGGAGGAGGAGTCGGACGACGCTCTTCTTCTTCTGCTGCTGGCGCTCTGCCTTGAGGGACTCGTCGATCTGATGGCTTATCCGCCTGGCCTCGGCCTCCTGCGCGAGCCGGATGACGCGGTCCTCCTCGGTCTCGCCTGGGGGCGGTCTGAGGAGCTCGTCGAGGGGGTCGAACTCGGACTGGGGCTTGTTTCCAGAGGGCATGGTGGTGGGGGGGACGAGAGGAGCCGGTGGGGGCACGGAAAGGGCCAGGCACGCCAATTTAAGTGTTTTTCGCGGCGCTGGGCGAGACTTGGCAAGTGGTCAGGGCCCTAAATGCGGTCGCTGCGCATTCCCTCGGCGAGCGCGCAGACGGTTGCGCACTTTGCGGACACCCCAAAAACCGGGCACGTCGACACTGCAGCAGCGCTTGCAGTTTCAGCACCGGCTGTCCGGGGGTCGCTCGCTGCCTCTTGTCTTTCGCCATGTCCTCCTCCTCCTCCTCCTCGAGCCCACCCTCGCCCGCGTCCTCGCCCCCCTCCACGCCGCCCAACCTGCACCAGAACACCGTCGACCCCGCCGCACGCTGGCTCGTCCAAAAGTTTGGCGGCACCACCCTCGGCAAGTTCCCCGTCCAGATCGCACGGGACATCGTCGCGTGAGCCCCCACCTCCACCGTCCGTGCAGCGGTCGTCTCATCCCTGCGACAGCAACTACATCGACCAACACCAGGTCGCCGTCGTCTGCTCCGCCCGCTCCGGATCCACCAAGGCCCTCGGGACCACCAACCTGCTGCTCAGAGCCGCTGCAGAGGCCAAACGGCGCCCCCCCAAATCTCAATGCAGGTCCGAGTCCGTGACCCCATCGATCAATGGGATGTTTGGCCGGCCCTCCGAGACCTCCTCGCCTCGAACACGCAGCTCATCCCCGACCTCCATCGCCTTCTCCTTCACACCTCTAAGCACCCCCCATTCTGCAGACAATGTGCCCGAGTTCAGCGCCACCGTCGACCTCATCTGCTCCGAACATTTGGCGGCCGCAGAAGCCAACATCTCGAATCCAGATGTCCTACGTGAAATCACAGCCGAAATACGTCGCGATTGCGACTGGCTTCGCGCCTTTCTCTTTGCCGCGCAAGTGAGATCATCCCTGTGTTCTCTGCCTCGTCTCACGGTCTGCCCTCGTCCCCTGGCCGCAGGTCATAGACGAGGTCTCTCCTCGGTCCCGAGACAACATCATCGGTTTTGGCGAGCGCTTGGGTTGTAAACTCATGACAGCCATCCTCCAGGACCAAGTAGGTCATCCGTGGTGTCGACAATGGACTGGCCTCTCATCGGTAAATTGTCTTTTCAGGGCATTGATGCCGAATACGTCTCCTTAGATGACATCGTTCCCATCTCAGATGACGCTGATCCTCAAGCAGAAGGATCTCTAGATCAGTCCTTTTACGATGGCGTCGCTTCTGCAGTCGGCGAGCGGATCAAGGCTTGTGCCCCAAGGGTGCCTGTCGTCACTGGTACGGATCGCTTTCCTGTTTCCCCTTCTTCCGCAAACACCGTCCAGGTTTCTTTGGCCCAGTCCCAGGATCCTTGCTGCACCAAGTCGGCAGGGGCTACACCGACCTCCTTGCTGCCCTGCTCGCCGTCGGCCTCGATACCGCCGAACTTCAGATATGGAAGGAAGTCGATGGCATCTTCACCGCCGATCCGCGAAAAGTGCCCACAGCGCGCCTCATAC